>PVKS010010628.1:0-19334 GCA_004027875.1 Aplodontia rufa | reverse complement strand
TATTTACATAACACATTGAACTGAAGAACAGCAGTACTTACAAAGAGACAGGGAAGACATGTGGAAGCCTAGGACTCAGGGAAAACCAGTCTACTAAAGCTCAGAATAGCTGCTCATGACAGAGTGTAGTCTGCATGTGTCACATGGAAAAGGCAGATGGGGGACCCTGAGCATTACACTGTAATGCATACTGTGGGATAAACTTGGGTCACTAAGCTAAAGCATGGCAGGACAGCCTCTTAGAGGGATAGGAAAGAGCCTGGCTCTTGTGGACCATTCTCCTTATCTTAGATTCCCAGAATCTATAGTTATTCTGAGAACTGGATGTGTAAGGTATTGTTGAATCAGCAAGGACATTTGGGGACCTGTCCTGAACTTTCTGTAAATGAGCTTGTAATTACCTGCAAGTAGTCTGTGAGATTATATTATTATTTGAAGATTTATAACAAGCCTTGAAACACTACAAACACTATGGCTCAAGCCATTTGGTCTTTTCTTTATGATTAAGCAAGTAAGACAATAATTGTTAGATCAACATAATATCTTCTATGATTTTTGGCTAAAATTATTTATAATTTTAATATCCGTGAGCTACTGATTTTATATTAAATAAATAAGCACAGATAAAAGATTACAATTATCATGACAATATGCAAACAGAGAGCCTAAAAATTGTCTTGAATTTCTTCTCCTTCTAAAAGAGTGCTTATCATTTCTAGTTCCAGAATATAAGTGATTCAATTGACAAAGCTTTCCTGGAAATAATATTTGTATAATTCATCTTTAGAGATCATTGTTAATTTTTTCTCTGTAGAAAACTCCAAGCTGATTTTTTATTTTTAAACATTTTACGTAATATACTTTAGTAAGAAAAAAGCTAGGACTTAGTGAAATTTAAGAGGTGGGAGGATCAGTTCAAGACCAACTTGGACAACATAGTGAAACTTTATCTCAAAAAAGAAGAAAAATATAGAATATGGACATAGCTTTTACGTGAAGAAAATAATTAAGTTCTTTATAACTCTCTGGGACCTTCCAGCAGTCTTTGTAAAATACAAGAAAAACTAGGCCTAATGCTTCTTAAAATTGGAATTAAATGAGCTCTTTATCTACTGAATAGAAGAACAAACTGGAGTAGGTGAATCAGTGGTTGGAACATTTGCATGGCATGCAGAAAGAGCCAGGTTAGAATCCCAGCACCACATGCACAACTAAGTGTCAGAGAAACAAAAGCCAGATGAAAATGTAAACAAAATTGATTTTTTTCTGATTCCCTCTTTCTCTCTCTTACTCTCCCCTTCTGTCTTTAAAGACAAAAATGAAGAAGAAACTTCATAACATTTAGTCTGAATAGTAATGCCTACATATCACTGTTTTTGAAATAAAGAAGCCAAAATAGCTGGGAGAATATGTATTATATGATTAATACAGCACATACAAACACAGCATTTAAAACATAACATATGAGAGGGCCATGTGACAGTGTCATGTTCAATAGTCAACAGGAGGTAAATATTGGCAATTTCTTGTGGTTTATACTTCGGATAAATTATGGAATGAGTGAAAAAATGTTGGTATACAGAAAATAACCACATTGAAAAAATCTTCTAAGTTTGGCAATATTTAAAGGATTGTGTAGTGATGTGTTTTCCCAGTGATATGGAGAAATCTTGCCTAAATATTGTTTCACACCTGCAATTTACAGTGCCTGAATTAATTAATTATTATTATTTTAAGGCAATGAGTGAGTCATTTAGACAGAGTTAGTCAGAATGGAAATTTTAACAAAATTTCCCGAATCTAGTAAGCTGTGTCATGAGAGTTTCCATTCCCTACATCCACATATACAAAGCTCCTTCCATCATGGGTTCCAGTATCTTCAGTAACAACTTCCATATTCACCCTGTATTCTCCACTAACACAGCAGAAGAATGAGCATGAACATGTACCAAGCCTGAGAAATCCACACATCTCCACAGCACTTGGTCCATTATCACAACTGAAAACTTGGACAGAGCAAATTTGAGCAAGCTTAAGAAATGTAATCAAACTTGTGTCTAAGTAAAAAATTAAAAAAGTCTACTTGCTCTGGTAAACAGCGCTTTTTATGGTGTTATATTTTCCTCTTCTTAGATGTATTTGGCAACAATTTTACATGATTTGCACTAGATTTTTGTCCCTATAATTTTTATAGAAAGTGTGTAGGAAAATAATCATACAATATCTGTTATTTTTGTTTGGTTGCACTTTTTTTCCAGAATAATTCTTTTGAGAGTCTTCCTTGTCTTGTGAGTCTAAGGAGATCACTCTTTTTTATTATTCAGTAGTATGCTATTGCATACATGAATCACAATATGGTTAGTTATACCAGTTAGAAGGATTGCCAATGATAAAATATGGGCATGTACACACTAATTTTACAATGAAATTTGCCAATGGGGAACAGCAAATTTTAAAATGCAATAATGTGTCTTTTGATGTTCTGCTGTCTTGTACTCAATTATTTACAAAGATTAAAAATCATTTTGTGAAATGATTTGACAGTTTCTTGTGAAGTTGAATATGCACTTATTAGACTGAGTGCTGAGTTGGAGGTATCTAGATCTTACAGGGACTGAATCTAGTTTCATAGCCTAGGGTTTGCTGAATGAGGTAATGGGCAGCATTATTAGTAGGTAGAAATTGTAAGTCCTTGTGTGCCCAAACAAGAAATAGTTTCTCTTCCTCAAACCACTGAATCAATTAAACTGGTTTGAATAGGATATCTCTGTGTAAGTATGAGAGCCATTCTAATGACAGAAGAAGGGACCACTATGGGTGAACTGTGGTGGCAGTAGTGTTAGAGAGATGTGATACTATCAGAAATAGTGTGCAAAAAAAAATCTATATCTAGGGCTAAGGTCATTTAATCATTTGCCAAAGTGTAAAGAAATCACTATATGAAGACATTACATAATACAAAAGTTTTATTTACTTTTATTAAAAAATGAAGAAATAGAGAAAATGATGCACTTTTTAATAAAACATCATTTACTCAAGACCGAGTTTCAACAATTACTAGCTCATAGTCAGTTGTATTTTATTTATCTGTCCGGTAATAGCACCTATTCCATGGATGGATTAATGTGAAGCGATCCTCAAAAAACATGTTCTATCTGTATATTTATTTAGTGTACAAATGCGGTTTTATTTTAGAAATTTTACACCTTATGATTGGAAACCAAACATGTACAGGACTCTTGCTGTTTTTGTAGAAAAATGTTGGCATGGCTCATTTATTCTTCTACCAAGGAAATGTACCTCCAAATTTTCAATTTTGGAACATGATATGGTATTTTTAGTCTTTTTAATACATTTGTCCTCATTTAATATTGAAATAATTGTTTAAATTTCACTGATTCATTTAAATGAAACTTATGAAAAAGTATATATTATGAAAATGTTGTAGAATGCATGTCTTTTAAAATATGTGAAAATAATTTTTCCTTTCAAGGGCAGTCAGGTCTACCCTTAAGCATTTTCCAAGCAACTGATCTGAATATGGATTGCATTCTATTTTTGATACAGGGAAATTCATTAATGAGTGCGTTACTAGATTCAAATTATAGTATTAATTATTTAAATTCCATGACAAACAATGTAACATGATTGAAATTGTTGGAAAAAGAGTGTGTATGTGTGTGTTGAGAGTGAAAATTCATGTCTGAACCAATAAGACAATTTAAAAAATTCTGTTTGTCAAATTCTAAATATCATATAAATTATTAATTATTTGAAGTTCCAAACAGCATAATTGCTTTCTGGTCATTAACACTGAGTGAGAAAGGTAGACATTGTAAGTGTTCAGAAATTCCATTTTTCTGGAAGTTTAATATGTATTCAAAGAATTGTGGTCCATCAAAAATGAATGAGTTGGAGAAAGCCCAAGACATTACCATAACAAAATAATTGTCTTTGAAGTGTTCTTATTTGTAACTTATTCCTTTTAAAATTTGGTAACCCTCTATCAACTAAATCATGTAGTTTGTCATCCATGTCCTCCTTCTTTAAGTCCAGCATCTGCTTTACATTATAAATGGGCCACTATTTCCTGTCATTTGTCCTTAATGCCATTAATCTGTGGTTACATTTATATTAGCCCATACCAATCAGTTATATTTATTTTGAATTCAAACCCAATTTAATTGTCATTTTAACATGTTTATTTTTATATAAACTAAATTATGATTATAAAATATGTTATTATTTCCTAAAAGCATTCAGCTTCCGTATTTTGGGATACCTAATAACCTCAGTACTATACATAACATGATTGTAAATTATGGTTTTCTGGATTCCAAAAAAGAGAATTTAGAGTTAACATTGATATGAAAAAATTTGTAAAATAAGAATTGCACTTCTTTCTAGGAAATCTTCTTTCACTGATTAACTTTTTAATGAAAACTAGTTGAATTAACTTGTCATGTCCCTTTAGTCCCTTTACTGTGCTATCTATAATGTGGGATTCTATGTGTCACCTTAAGTTTTCTCAAAAGACTGCACCTCTCCTTGGTATGAAAATCTAAACAAAAAAATGAACCATTATCTAGCTAATAAGCGAGGAGATAGTAATCAGATCTTGCTCTATCTGTCCTCAATTCTAAGGAAAAAGGCAAACTGTCAATCCCCCTATCCCTGGAAAGGTAAATTTTCTTTAATGATAGCATTCAAAAATATCAATATTCATGTGACAAATCCACTTTCTTTGACCAAACTTTTGTCAGGCTCCTGTGAGTACTTTGCTTGATTGGGTTTTGATCTTGGACCCATCCTTGTTAAACTTTGCAGAGTCCACTTTGAGCAAAAGTTCTACAGAGTTTAGGAAGAATTCTCCCATTCTTTGTGTCTGACCATCTTTAAGAACTGACTGAAATTCTTACTTCTTGACTCTGGATCTTGTTATTTTGGCCTCCCTTCAAAAAGAACCCTGTTAGGTAGTTTTAGTAAGGATCCCTTGTCCCTTGACATTTTTTGCTTTTGGTTTTTTAAATAAACTCTTTTTTCAAAAATCATATTTACACAATTTTTATGGTTTTTTTTTTCATTTCTTTATATGATGCTGGGGATCAAACCCAGGGTCCCATGCATTCCATGTAAGCAATCTATCATTGAATTACAGCCCAAGCACTTTAACTCTCCATTTAATAATATTTTCCACACACTTCCTCAGCTTGATCCTTATGTGTTTTTAAGTCCTAACTTGTTCTTTTTCTATTCATAGTTGAGTCTGACCTCTCTCACCTCTTGTGATGGCTTTGATATCTTTAAAAACAGTGCTAAACAAAGTTAACCTCATCATTTTAACAGGCGCCAGAATAAATTTTCTTCAACATAAGATAACTCACTTATAATCGATACATACAAAGTATAAAGATATAAATCATAAAATTATTTTAGTATTATTCGAATATTACTGATGACCATATTTATTAGGAAGCATAAAAAACAACAGCATGCAACAAATTCTAAAAATATAGAAAAATGTTTTTATGATTGTTAAGTTCTGGACAGTGGGCTTAGAACTGAGGAAATATGAATAGGTGAGATGGATTTGTTTACTGCTTCTAAATTCTTCACACATGACAGAAGGAGATCACAGAATAACCATTTTAATATACGTTAAAATATTATTATTCATGTACTTAACTTTAAATTTACATGACTCCATTCTAAGGAGGCAAATCCTAATGAATTGTACATGCTTGGCCTGTCATCCTCTCCATTAACAGTTTTTGCACTTTCTGTATCTCCTGAATGGTTAATTGCTATTAATTTGTTTTGGTACTTTAACTAAAAAGATAAGAAATCAAAAATTTAGGGAAACATCTGCTTCTCTTTTTCTACTTCTACTTTTCTACCTTTAAAATTATTTTCTACATTTTCGTTTTCCTTTTTAAATCACTGAATATGAACTTAGACAACTCTGCATTGAAAAGAAAAACTTCACTTAAAAGTTATTCCATTTAACAAATTATCATTTAGGCTGATTCTTCAGATCTATGAAAGGAAAGAAAATAATGTCTTTCTTAGATCATTTAACAGTCTATAGAATTGCATCTGTGATGGTAGGTATCTGTAATCCCAACTACCCAGGTGGCCAAGCCAGGAGAAGTACTTGAGCCCAGAAGTTTGAGACTAGCTTGGTTGACATTGTGAAAACCAATATAAAATAATAATAATAATAATAATAATAATAATAATAATTGAAATAGCCCTAAGATTCATAAAAAAAATCTAGACATATTACACTGCAGGAAATCATGCACTCACAAATGGAAATTTCCTTTTTAAGGTATTAAAAATGTTTGAGTTGTTGTCCCTTTTTTTTAAAGCAGCATTTCCTGTAAGAAAGAGCTGTGCTATAATGAAAAAGTATTAGATTAATGATCAAAAAACTAAAAAGGTGAAAAGCAAATCTCTGATGAAAGATTTATTCTTATTGTAATTATTAAAATCTGGTGTGAAAAAGAAAGCATGAAAACATACACTTCTGAAATCCAAAGTATTTTGAAAATCTATACTCCTATAAGTTAGAACACCTTTAAGATATGGAGAAATTCAAGAGAAATACAAACCATCCACATGGAACCAGGAAGAGATAGAAAAATAGACATATCAACTTCAAGTAATTAAATTGAAGCAGCTATCAAAAGCCTTCCAACAAAGAATAGCCCAGAACTGGATGGATTCCCAGCTGAGTTCTACCAGATCATTTAAAGAAGAACTAATATCAATCCTCCTCAAATTATTGCATAAAATAGAAATGGCGGGAATTCTACCACTTTTTACAAAGCAAGTATCATCCTGATACCAAAGCCTGACAAAGAAATCAAGGAAATAAAACTTCAGACCAATATCCTTGATGAACATAGATGCAAAATTCTTAATAAAATATTGGCAAACCACATACAAAAATACATTAAAAAGATAGTACACCATGACCAAGTGGGACTCTTTACAGGAACGCAAGATCGGTTCAATATTTGGAAGTCAATAAATGTAATTCAACACATAAAAAGGCTTAAAAAGAAGAATCACATGATTATTTCAATAGATGCAGAAAAAGCATTTGATAAGGTTCAACACCCATTAATATTTTTTTAAAGAGAGAGGGACAGTGAGAGAGAGAAAATAATTTTTTAAATTTAGTTTTTCATGTGACTTTCATTGCTCCAACACTGCTGTGTACATGCTATTGGGGTTTGAACTCATGTCCTTGTGCATGCGAGGCAAGCGCCTTAATCATTGAGCCACTGCTCCAGCCCCATCCATTAATATTTAAAACAATATGAAAGTTAGGAATAGCAAGAACTTACCTCAACATAGCAAAGGCCATTTATGACAAACATAAGGACAGAAGTATTCTGAATGCACAAAAATTTAAAGCATCATTTTCCTCCTAAAACAGGAACTAGGCAAGGACTAGGCCTACTTTCACCATTCCTATTCAACATAGTCCTTGAAATTCTGGCCAGAGCAATTAGCCAAGAGAAGGAAATTAAAGTGATATGAATATGCAAAGAAGAGCTTAAACTATTACTGATTGCTGATGACATGACTTTACAATAAGAAGATACAAAAAGCCTCCACCATAAGACTTTTAGAGCTCATAAGTGAATTCCGCAAGGTAGCAGGATACAAAATCAACACTCACAAATCAATTGCATTCTTTTTTTTTAGAGAGGGACAGAGAAAAAGAGAATCAATTTTATTTAGTTTTCCATACATCCTTTGGTGCTCCAAGATTTTGTTGCATATGTGTTGCTGGGTTTGAACTCTTGTACCTGCACTTGCCAGGCAAGCACTGTAACCACTGAGCCACCACTCCAACCCCAATTGCATTCATTTATTCCAATGATGAACTTACTGAGAATGAAATTAGGAAAATTACTCCATTCACAGTAACTTAAAAAATAAAATATTTGGGAATCAATCTAACAAAAGAGGTGAAGAATCTCTACAATGCAAAATATAAAACACTAAAAAGGAATTGAAAAAGACATTAGAAGTTGGGAAAACCTCCCATATTCGTGGATATAGAGAATTAATGTCATCAAAATGGTCATGTTGCCTAATGCCTATTGCACTCAATTCAATACCCATCAATATTCCAATGATGTTCATCCCAGAAATAGAAAACTCAGTCATGAAGTTCATTTGGAAAAAATAAAATAAGAGACCCAGAATAGCCAAAGCAATCCTCAGCAAGAAAAGTGAAGCTGGAGCCATCATAATAACACATTTCAAATTACACTACAGAGCTATAATAACAAAAAGAGCAGGTACTGGCAGCAAAACAGACATGAAAGCCAGTGGAATAGAATAGAAAACACAGAGACAAATTCACAGATATATTTATCTCATGCTCAACAAAGGAGCCAAGAACCTCAGTTGGAGAAAAGACAGTCTCTTTAACAGATGGCACTGGGAAAACTGGAAATCCATATGCAATAAAAATAATCTCAATCTTTATCTCTCATCATGGACAAACTCAACTCAAAGTGGATCAAAGAGCTAGGAATTAGATTAGGCACCCTGAACCTACTAGAAGAAAAGGTACGCCCAAACCTCCAACACATTGGCTCAGGAATTGACTTCTTAAATAAGACCTCCAATGCACAAGAAGTTAAAGGAAAAATCAATAAATGGTATGGCAGCACATTGAAAATCTTCCTCATAGCAAAAGAAATAATTAAGAGCATGAAAATGCAACCTACAGAATGGAAAAAATCTTTGCCTCCTGCACCTGAAACAGGGCATTAAAATCAAGGATATACAAAGAACTTAAAAAAAAAAAAAACTTAACATAAAATTAGCCCAATCAGGGGCTGCAGCGGTGGCTCGGGGGTTACAGCGTTTGCCTGGCATGCACAAATATGCAGGTTCAAACCCCAGCACCACGTACACAACTAAGTGTTGGAGCAACAAAAGCAATGTGAAAAACTCAATAAAAATTGGTTCTCTCTGTTTCTGTATCTCTCTCTCTCACTGTCCTTCTCTCTTTAAAATATGCCCAATCAATAAATCTGCAAAAGAAGTAAAAAGACATTTCTTAAATGAAAAAATGCAAATGTTCAACAACAAATGTATGAAAAAGTGCTCAACATTTTTGACAATTAGAGAAATGCAAATCAAAACCACACTGAGATTTCACCTCACTCCAGGTAGAATGTCAATAATCAAGAATACAAACAATAAATGTAGGCAGGAATGTGGGGAAAAGAGTACACTTATACATTTTTGGTGGGACTTCAAAATGGTACAATCACTCTGCAAAGCAGTTTGGAGATGCCTCAAAACTAGGAATGGATCCACCATTTTACCCAGCTATCCCACTCCTTAGTATATATCCTAATGACCCAAATGCATCATACTACAGTGATGTTGTCACATTAATGTTCATAACAGCTCAATTCACAATAGCTAATCTATGAAACCAGCCAATGTGCCCTTTAATGAATGGATGGATAAAGAAATTTGGCATGTATATACAATGGATTATTGGTCAGCTGCAAGGCAGAATGACATATTATTTGCTGGCAAATGGATGAAATTGGAGAATATCATGCTATGTGAAATAAGATAGTTGCAATGTCCAGAATATATACACATCTTATACACATTTTATATTGTTTTGTTAAAATCTTGTAAGGTTGCTCAAAAATAAAAATATTTAAAAAAAAAATCAAAGGTCAAGTGTTCTCTCTGATAAGTTGAAGATAATATGAAATAAGGAAAAGAACTGAGGAACAGTCAAAGGGAAAGGAAATGGAGGAAGGAGGAATGAAATAAGAAAAGTTAATGGAAGGAATCAGACTTAAATTTCCTGTGTTCATATATGAACATATAATAGTGAATCTCATACACACACACACACACACACACACACACACACACATACATCAATGAGTCACTAAAATAAGTTATTTAGTAAATAACAGAAAGACCAATAGAGGGAAGAGAATGGAGGGGATTGGAGAGGATACTGGGGACTGAATTAGAATATGTTATAAAATTGTTAATGTTTATTCTATTGTCAAATATGTCTAAGAGCAGAGAGTGGGACAAAGGGAGGGAAAGGGGAAATGCTAGAACTGAGTTAAAAAAGGTACACTCCAAACTTTGATAACTATGCTATTTTATATATTATTGTCACATATATTTAAAAAATGTTCTTCATAGGTGTAAGAATTATGTCACTATACTTGGGTATTAGAATAAATATATACTCCAGGAATAGAGGCAAGGGACCAGCAGATGGGAGGAGAGAACTGGGAAAGCACTGGGGACTATGTTGACTAGATTATAATGCTGTATTGTGTGCATCTATGAATATGTGGAAACAAATTCCATCATTAGGTACAATTGTAATGCACCAATAAAAAATAATATATAGAAAAAGAACATAAGTACTTCATCACTAAGGAATTTTTTGCAGTGCACTCTAGGTTTCACTCAGTATTCAAAATAATTTCATGCAGAGATAGATAATGCATATATACATAGTACTTAGAAGTATGTGCTCCATGTGTCCAAATCTGTTTCTCTGGATGTGAGATTTCTGTCTTTTGCATCTCAAGATATTTCACTGAAGCTATCTCCTTTGTTCTTTTTTTATTAACTAGTTTCCAGTCTAAAAATAAATAAATAAATAAAAATTTATTTTTTAATTATTTGATTCATTTTTGATTTATAAACTTTAATTCTATATTTTATTGACAAATTCATTGATGTATTTTCAGTGAGAATTATTTCCTTTTCTTTTTTGACATTTATTGCCCAGAGAACATTTATTCTTTTTTTCTCACCTCCCCCATGCCCCTCCCCTCCTCCCTGCCCCCACATAAATCAGCATTTCTTGTAAGAAACAGTTATGCTATAATGAAAAGATATGAGATAAATATTCAGAAAACTAAAATGGTGAAAAACTAATTTTCTGAATGCTTGCCATGGTCTGGACTGGTACTTGACTTTTCTTCCTCTAACTTTTTCTGTGTCCTTGGACAAGTAACCTGACATAGCCCTACTAAAGAAGTCAATCTATATTCAAAATAAGAAATAAAAAATAAAAAATTATTTTTCATTTCTTTTTTTTTTGTTAAGACAGAAAGGGTCAGTGAGAGAGAGAGAGAAGGAGAAACACTTTTATTTATTTTTTCATCTGGCTTTCATTGCTCAGACACTTTGTTGTGTACGTGGTGCTGGGGTTTGAACCCAGGTCCTCATCTGTGCCAGGCAAACACTATAACCGCTGAGCCACTGCTCCAGCACCAGTATTTTTCATTTCTGAAAAATGCATTTCATACAGCACTAGCTCTGCAAGGTGTTGATATGGATTGCTGGGGAGGAGAGAATAAAAGTTTTACATAATTAAGTAATTTAGGGGATTACAGATTTAAGAATATTTTACATGGATTTTTAGACAGCTAGATTTGGTGTGATTGCTTCCCCTTACGAGTTACATAAATGTGAGAAATTTGCTTTCCCTTTTGGAGTCTCACTTTGGCATTGAAAGGGAGAATAGGAATTATGGGAAAGTGTTGGGCATAGGGAAAGGACAGGGAGAGGTCTCTGCAGTGCAGAACTTCCTGAACATAGGAAGACCTCAGAACGGAGCAGATCTTATGACACCACCACTTCCTCTGTTATGGTCGGTCTTGCCTCCTCAAAAGCACATAGTACTGAAAACAAAGGTTTATGTTTCTCTTCCTCTCAGGCAACTTGTCCAGGACCATAAAGTACAACTTCCTCAGAAAATATGAATTTTTTTCTCTTTAAAATCCAAGTCTATAGGTAGAAGTGGTATGAACACCATAGGAAGACTGAAATTCTGCTTCCACAACATCAGCTGTGGAGAAACTCGAACTCCTGGTGCACAGGAGGGTAAAGAGCTAGCCACTTCACCAGGTCCAAAGCACAAACTGAAACCAAGTACTTTCCTATCCTCAATTGTAATACATTTTCCCCTGTTCAATATACATTTCAATATATAAATAGCTACATAAAAGCATGACTATTTATAGAAGTGTTTTATCATAGTTCAGAATATATAAATTTCTAATCAAGTATGAAATGGGAATGCAAACTTATGAATAACTTTTATAGCTCATAAATTATCAGATTAAACCATTCCAAAAGGTGATTAGCAAAAACATTTAAGAAAAGAAACATCCACAGAATACTGGCATGCCTTTTGGAGTCACTACATTAAAAGAAATCTCATTTGAATGCAAAATGCATGATGATAAACAAACATTTTAATGGTTTAATCTGAGTCTTTTATTTTTATCATTTTTAAAGAAAGGTCTATAGTACATTTGCTCACACACATTTGTTTCATTTATCTCTTTCTTGCAGCAAAAAAAATTCTGAATGAATATATGAGGTAGCATTTAGATGTTGAAGAGACAATACTCAGCATAACCAAATACAACAGGAAGCTTAAAGTATTTTCAACAATGGGATCATCACTGGAATAACTTGCCAAACACACAGATGCCTCACTTGAAAAGAAAATGACTTTGACAGTGTGAGTCATACTATGTTTCCTTTAAAAGCAGTTACTGTGAATTTTTATGTATTTATGGGAAGAAATATGGAGAAAGCTAACTATCTTGGGGTCAAGTCTAAGGGAATTTGGAAAAATTTTAATGCCTTCTTTCCAACAAGCTCCTAATTTTTCAAATGAGAATGATGATATTTAATTTGTAAGGTTGTTTGCTGTTAAAAAATAATAATGAGATATGCAAAACACCTGGTACGTAGCTAATCACATAATATTTCTACCTGAGCAACTGTGGGGATGGTGATGACATTCACTGAAATGGGGAAAAATGATGGACAAAAGTTTAATTATTAAAAAAAGAACAACTCTGGGTATATTAAATTTAATTTATTCAGAATTACAAATTAAAGTAAGTTATTTGGCATAAAAAGATGCGAGGTTCTGTATGAGGTCGTTTCATTGTCTGTAACAAATATACCACTCTGACATGATGTGTTGATCACAAGGAATGTGGTGTGCATGAGGGCATTTGGTAAGTGGAAAATATCTACAGTTTCTGATCAATGTTGTTATGAATCTAAAGCTTCTCTAAAGTTATGTTAATTAAAAACTAATAAATTGGAGGTGATCACTTATATAGATCTTTATTCTCAAAGAATGATGAAAGTATAGTTTTGACAATGTTTCTCCCTCATCTGTATCCTGTATCGCTATATACTTCTAATAAATGTGGAAAAAAAAAGAAAAATAAAAGTTTTAATTTTGAACTCTATTATTTTAACTTGGTGATTAATTGCATTTTCTCAAGGAAAATATACAAGTTTATAATAGTTTCCCACAATGCCCTTGTTCTAATCCCGTAAACCTAGAAGTATTACCTAGTATGACAAAAGGAATTTGAAAATCACATTTAGTTAACAATCTGAGGCAAAGAGTTACTCTGATTTATTTGTGCAGACCCTAAATGTAATCTTCAGTGTCTTTATAAGAGAAAGAGATGATGACTTAACTTCAGATATAGAGATTGGATTGATGCTGCAATCAATCGAGGAATGTTAGCAGTGATAGACGTGGAAGAGGCAAAGACCATTATTTCCTCTACTAAATGGGGAGGGATCCAACTCTGCAGTCATCTTGGTTTTAGCCTGGCAAGAGTGACCTCTTGTTCCCAGAACCATAAAATAATACATTTGTAATTTCTTTTAAAAGTTCTCTCTACATAGCAAAAACTTATATGTCAGGCTTTAAGACTTCTGAGATTCTTTTTTTAAATCTCTTTTTTCCTTTTTCATTTTTGTTGGTTCTTTTAAAGCATTGAATTTGTAGCAATGTTTTTCAGAAAAAAAAAGCAGCTGAGAAACGATTTCTGTCCCTTTGCTTTTATCTTATATATGCTATGTTTCTCTTAAATTACTGGAACATTTTGTAAGTATTAATTCTCTGAAATTTAAAAACTAAGGGCACATGAAGCTGCTTTCCATTGATTTGCTTTTTCCTGATTATAGCTGGTAATATCTGCATCTTTTAAGGTCCGGTAATTTTTTGGTTGAAAATTAGATATTGTTGATATCATGCCAATGATTCTGGAATTATTATATATTATTGTTACATTAGGCAATGTATTTGAGTAGTCACAATCTACAAAATATGCTTCCCTTGTCACACATAGGAGCTCCTGTCTCACCACTGCTCATTTGACTTTGTTTTTGCTTGTCACTTTAAGGAGATCCCTGAAACAACTTCTCAATCTCTTCAGAAATTAGAAATCAGGGCAGATATTCAGATTTTTGGACTGTTTCGGCAGATTCCTTACTTCTGGGTATTCTCTATATTCCAGGTTCTTCTTAAGAACCATTTTTTTTAAATTATGGAAAGCTTCTACTTATTGTCATTTAAGCTGTGTGTGAGATTATATCTGCTTTCCTACCAAGGCCTTGTGTCTCACACAATGTGCAAAATTCAGCATTCATCCATGGATAGCATAGAGTTTATATGTAAATTTTGAATGTCAAATCCCATGTTACTCACTTGAAGAATGTTCCATTAAGTACCAGTTTGTTAGCTTTTTTTTGCTGCTGTGACCCAAGGACCTGATAAGAACAATTTTAGGAGGAAAACTTACCTTGAGGGCTCACAGTTTTAGAGGTCGTGGTCCATGGAAGAAGAGTTCCATTCCTTGGGGCTTCAAGTGAGGCTGAATATCATGGTGGCAGGCATGGATGCAGGGAGCAGAGAGCTCAAGGCCTTAAGTCGGGAAGCAGCAGAGAGAGAAATTTCACGCCAGATGCCAACCATATACCCCAAAGGCACACCCCAAATGACCCACCTCCTCCAGCCATACCCTACCAACCTACTGTTGCCAGTTAATCCCTGTAAGAGGGATTTACTGTCTGATCAGGTTAAGACTTTTGTATCCCAATCATTTCCCCTCAAACTTCCTGAATTGTCAAAAGTGTTTTGGGGGACACTTCACATTCAAACCATAACATTACCTGATGACTTCACTGCTCTGAACTCTATTGACTACTCATGATGTCTGTATGTTTTTATTTTATTTAAAAAAGAAAACCCTGATACATAAAATATAAAAACTGTGCATATCGATGGGGTACCATGTTATCTATCAGTACATGAACATACATGTGATCTGTAATTAAGAGTAAACATACCAATCTCTTCAATCTTCTATCACTTCTTCTTGATGAAAAACTTAATATCGCTACTGCTAATATGTAGCAATTGTCTATAGTCATTCTTCTGTGCAAAACCACACCAGGGAGCTAGTGTTCCACCTGAGGAAACCCACAGCCATGAGACTACATCATACAGAACACTTATTTCTTCCATGATACAATACCACACTTTTGAAACTGAATTTAATATTCTATGTTGCCTTTGGTTATTTTCAGATTCATCACATATTTCCTTTCAATATGTTTTTCTAACCTTGTTTTCTATAGGACTAATTATCCATTCTCTTCATGCAACATTACCAGATAATTTCTACCAACTTTTACACATGTATTTGAGGCTAATAAAATAAAATGATCTTTACTTTAATACCACAACTATATTAATGAGTTAGTTATTTTAAGTACATGAAGATGCAAACATATTTAACTACTAGTGAGAATGGTTTTGACATAAAAAAATTATGAGCAGTGTTTTTATTATCCTACTTTATTTTGTAAAAAAAATGTATTCATGAAAAAAGTTAATAAAACAAAGTTTGACCAAAAAAGAACACAAAAAATACTGCTATTATTATTTTATTCTGCTGCCAGTGAGATATTGCACCTAATTTTTCAGACACAGAGATTTATATTTACTATAACTGTCAACAATAGAAAGGTGACAGAGTTCAATCATCCCCAGGAACACGATATATTTGGCGTCCCCAGACTCCCTCCCTCAGTGCATCCTCCTCAGTCAGGAGTCAGGATGGATGCCTTCCCACCAGCATCCAGATGCCATGCCCATAGTTATCTTCTTCACAGCTAAGCCCACAGCACTCTTTACACTTTCCTACTGTTAAATAACAACTTCAAGCTGTGGCATACTGAATACCCTGGAGAATTAGGAGATGTTAAGAGTCCAAAAGATGTATTTCTGAACTTATAGAAATTACCAAATTATAGTGGTTTTGTAAGTCACTTGTATTCTACTCATTAGCAAAAGATATTAAATATTTTTTAAAAATGTATGTTTATAAATTTCAACTAATTAAACATTGATTTAGAACAGCACTAAATATGAAATGAAGCAGCACCTTTATGTTCCAGTACATAGAAATCTTAGGTAAATGAAGGAGATCGATTTAATGTAACTCACAAAGGATAGCTTTAGTCAATTGTAATTTTAATTGTATGGGAAAATGAAAGGTGTTTTTGGTGTCTGTAGTCATACACCTTAACAAAAAGAGGAACAGAAATTTCTGTTCAGAAATAAGGAAATAGATGTCTTTTGCCATGACCCCAGTAGACTCAAACTTTTTCCAATTACTATGTCTAAAACTCAAAAGAAGATGGAATAAAGGAATTCACTGATGTTTTTGAGGCTCAAGTTCTTTATTTAAAATGAAAATCAATAAACTACTGCTCCTTTCTTTTCAATATTAAATGCTTTCATTTTCATCCTTTTAATTCGTAAAATGGTATGAAACTCCAAACCCACAATGTAGAAAATATAAAAAAGATCATGCTTTAAAAGGCCATTTATTTGGTCTTAATGCTTCATACATTTGATTTCTGTTTTATATTAAATTCACTGTGAGTTTCATATTGTTAAATCGAGGTTTATAATACCTACTATGGTTTTCTAATGAGTTGATATATAATTTTAGTCAAATAGAGGTAGATTAGAAAGTGATATAAAACACTTTATGTTTATAAAGATCTTATAAGTGGAATTATATATAATATCTTTGTTTTGATTATATCAAGATATTTACCATTCTACAATGGTAGCTTAATAGTTAATAATGAAGCAAGCACAAAACACTGAACATGCATTTAAAGAGAATAAAACATTCTATTACATTTAGGTCAACTTATTTAAACATAGCTCTGCTATTTCCTTTTTGATTTTATCCACTATATTAGATAAATATTAGAAATTATAATTTGTTGTAAGCTTCAAAAAGACCTCCTAGGGCCCACATTAGTTCTAATCCAAGAGATAATTATTTTCAACTATGCAGCTACTTTATTTGGTATTTACCTCCAAATTCCAAAGTGTTTTCATTCTTTTCACTCAATTTTTATATAAATCATATTTCTTACAGCTATGGCAGTGAGGATTTCAGCTCAAATAGCCTAAGCCCACTGCTTTATAGTCTCATTAAGTTATGAAGCACAGAAGAACTAAGCAGAATCCATGTGTGTGTTGTGGAAGGAGATGAAGGTGCTGGCAGAGCAGCACTGGTATTCAACATGAAAACTTTAGTTATCCTATCAGTTAGGTTCAGGTGCAAGTAATAAAAACTCATTAATAAATAAGTAGGGAGGAATTTATAGAGATTAAGTACTTTAAATGTTGTGTGATAATATGGAAGAAGGGAAGGTAGCCTGCTGTTTTGGGTCATTTATTTTAAGGGCACCTGATGATACCTCTGATGTTTATTACAGAGTTAGTGATGCTGTGCAAGCAGTTTGCATGTGTGTCGTGGTGGCGATTAGAACTGTGACCTGACACCAGGATGCCACACACTTCTCAACAACTGTACTCCACAATGAGCATTTCCATGCACCATCAGCATTTGAAAGATAAACTGTGGGGAGCTGGATTGCTCCCCGGGGAGCCAATCAGGAGGAGGGTGAGTGCCGATGGCTGGAACCCGGGTCCCCCCTCGTCCGGGGACCCCTTTCCTCCCAGCCGGGGAAATGAGACAACCACACGCAGCCGATGGCAGCTCAGAATCTGTTTATTACTAAGGCACACGGGTTTTTATAGAGGAGGAGGGGAGACAGTCAAGGAATCAATAATCCTTCTAAGGGAGTTGCCAGGTGTTATGTAGATTTCAGTACAGACAAAAGTTAGGAACATTCTGTACTGGATACATTCTGACCCACCCTGTTTGACCTTTTGTATAACAAAGCATGACCTAGCAGCCCCTCCTGAAGGAATTTATACAAATAGTAACAAGATCGCTCCAGGGAGGCTGATGAAACAGAGTGAAGGTCAGACCAAAGGTCAGACCCCAACAATTCCCCCTTTTTATTTTATTTGAAAGCGTCCAGGATCTGTCTTAGGTTGTGGAATGCGATAACCCTCTTTACCCATCATGGGGATGGGCAACAGCATGGTTGCTTCCCTGTCTTAGGTCAGCAAGGCATCCATTTCATCTTACCCATCATTGATTCAAGGACTTATGTCTCCTTTAACACATGAAACCATTTTCAGGGGGTGGGGTCTTGTCCTTGCTGCTGGCCAGCAGGGTATTGCATGATTTTTAGTCTGTTGTTGCTGCCATCAGCTGTAAGAGCGATAAATGAGGAAACT
Organism: Aplodontia rufa; assembly: GCA_004027875.1. NCBI lineage: Eukaryota > Metazoa > Chordata > Mammalia > Rodentia > Aplodontiidae > Aplodontia > Aplodontia rufa. The sequence goes on along the minus strand of PVKS010010628.1, from coordinate 790 downwards.
TATACCTAAACTTAACCCAGGCGGCAATGCCAGATCAATTTTTTAAGGGCTTTTGACATCCTGCAGCAAACCAAGTAAAGACATTGGTGGAACTCGGCTCTCAATTAGAGCCTTAATTTCTCTAATTAACAAAGTGGTTAAATTCCTAAACTTGTTGTTCCAAGGCCTCTCACCGTCTCACTTAGTAGAGATATAGATGTAGATAAATTGTGCATAGTATAAGAAACAGGTGTTACACAAGTATTTTTGAACAGTGGGGAACAAGACATAAGTTAAATATCATATAGCAATTAATAGCATTATGCCCACTTGCAAATGTTCATTAATTTGCTATTGAGTCCTTAGGGCAGTAGCAGTTTGTTTAGCCAATTTATTTACCACTGTCCCTGTGGCCACTGAATGGTGCATAGTCAGTCTCTCGGTCGCAGCAACTGCAGTTGCAGCCATAATGGCTGTCACAATAGCTGCTGTAAATCCGAAGTCCCTTCAGGTTTGTTAGAGCTGAACGTTCTGGGCATTCACCTTCACTTTTACTGGAACAGGAATTGTTGCGGGGACATGGAAGAGGGAGGAGTCAGGAAATCCCTTCTAGCGGGAACAAAGCTCAGTAGGACTCCATGTCATTTTGATGTCCCATCAGAAACAGAAAGCTGACATACAAGTTGTTCCAGAATCTTTTGGCCATCAATTTTCTGTGGAAAAACACAAATACTACCTCGACCCCAGATTAAGACCGGGTCGGGTCCATGCCACTGGTTATCAATGGGATCCTTTTACATGACTTGTGCAT
>PVKS010010627.1:0-59481 GCA_004027875.1 Aplodontia rufa | reverse complement strand
GAGACAGCCAAGGAATCAATAATCCTTCTAAGGGAGTTGCCAGGTGTTATGTAGATTTCAGTACAGACAAAAGTTAGGAACATTCTGTAGTTGATACATTCTGACCCACCCTGTTTGACCTTTTGTATAACAAAGCACTACCTAGCAGCCCCTCCTGAAGGAACTGTGGAAATAGTAACAAGATCGCTCTAGGGCAGCTATTGAAACGGAGTGAAGGGCAGACCCAACAAATATGCTTTTAAAAAATCTATTTCCATGTTATTCAACAAACACACAACACTTCCTGTGCCAAGTGGGCACTATTCTAAGCCCTTTTGCTAGGGGTGGAGATCTGGCTACTGGTGAGGCACAGGCATCCAAATTAACTTAGTTTTGACATGAAAGTCAGGCATGGAGATCTGGTAGGATCACCCAAGAGGTGAAACCTGTTCTCCTCTGTAGACCCCAATATCAACCCTTGATCCAGTCATCCCAGTTCAGTGAACACTCCCAAGGGTTCAGAGCTCAATTTGCCCAGGAGGTGGTTGTGAGGCGGGGCTCTGCAGGGTGGCTCTTCCTGCTGCACTGGGAATCAGCTGGGTAGCTCCCAGGTTGCAGTCTCCACAGCCAGCAGGCACACCCCGGGGTGATAGCAAAGCTGGGTTGCAGGCCAGAACTCATGCAGGTGGTTCCCTGTGGCTTGAGCTTCCTGCAACACGGTGGCAAGGTTTCCAAGAGGAGCATGAGATAGAAACAGAAGGAGTGCAGAGCCTCTGTGGCGGGGCCTGGGAGATCAGCAGGTCCCCCCCAAACATGCCACCTGTGGAGGGTCATAAAGGCCTGCTCACCTCTGTGGCAGGGAAAACCTACAAGACTAAAAGACCTCCATGGCCCTTCCAGGCAAGCACAGTGTCACCCTTCCTAAAATCCATTCCACATGCCCCCCATGGCAGCAGTGCTTCCTGATCTCCTCAGAGTATGACACCCACCAAGCAGCCTGTGGCAGGAATATGACAGTCTCCTCATTGCCCTTCCTTCAGCATGGAGAAATGCTTCTGTCTAAAATCTAACCAGCCTTCAATGACCTTCTGTGATCTTCTACCTTCCTCCATAAACCTCACATGGATTAATGTAACTGCCTTAAATTCTGTCTCTCTAAACTCCTTTGTCTTGTCTTCCTTCTCAATAATCCCAGGAACAACCACTGGACTTTAGGGTAGGAGTTTAGAGACAATCCAACCCACAGCCTTCTCTTATAAATTGAAAACTGAGATCCTAAGGTGCACACGTGGTAGAGGGAGGAGATTCACATTTCCTGTCACTTCCGTTGGTGTTACTCCAGAAGCCCCTGACATCTGCCTTCCAATGGTAAATCAATGATGGTGCTGACATCTCTAAAGCTCTTTAAGCCTCGCCTGTTTATCTATCTCTCCATCTCCATCACCTCTCTGTATCTATCACATGGTATCTGTCCTGTCTCTGCCTGTTTCCTAATAATCTCCCCCAAATACAAGGTACCTGTTAGTTCTTCATTGGATGTCATGCCAGGTTCCGTGTCTGATTTCAGAGCTGGGTTAGCTCTCCCCCTTCCTGCAGCTCTGCAGCCTTCTGCGCTGACTTACCTAGGTCTTCACGGAGCGATAATGGGGAGGGCAGACTAGAAGGGCATTCCCTACGCACACTGCTCATTTCTAGGAAGCAGACACAGCCGGTCTCTTCACCCACCCCCTCCCTTCCTGGCCTTCAGCTCACAGGAAGTGGGGAGACCCCTGTGTCTGTGGCTCTAGGTTGCATGGTTTTATCTCTAAGCAGTCGCCCCTTGCTTGGCTGGCCATTTGAATGGAGCCTGTGGTGTCCCGAGCAACTTATGATTTGTTTCCTGACTAGGGGAAAAGGTGGGAGAGCTCCTCCGTAAAGCTGTGCTGCATCCTCGGGCTCCAGGTTCACAGTTGCACATTCGAGGGCAGCCCAATTCTGCCTGCACCCCTGGCCAGTTAGGTCTAGGTTTGAGGCTTGCGTGAAGGCCCAGTTATTAGGTGATGCTACTGCTGCTCCTCAGCCCTACTCATGCCTATTTCCAGCTGTGGAGGGCCCTGCAATGAGCCACCCTGCAATCCATGAAGAAGAGCTAATATTTTGGACCTGCCAGGTAGGTATCTAAGCTATTTACACTCTTGCAACTCTTAGAAGTAGAGTCTGTCGATGCTTGTAAAGTATGCATTTTCTTGAAATTTAAAACTCATTTTTGCTTTAGGATACATATATCACACATATACATAGACACATATATTGTTTACCTTCTACCATCAAATTAGCTAGTTAGTTATTGCCTATTTAGTGACCTTCCATCTGTCTTCCCTCATACATATATCTATTTAGCTATTATATATCTATCATTGATCCATTGATTTACTACATATCCCTCCACCAATTCATCCATGTCTGTCTGTCTGTATCTATGTATGCATCCCCCCATCCATCCTCCCATCATCCACCTGTCCATCATCTAAACAGCCATCACCCGTGCATGTCTGTACACATCTCTCCATCTAGTCTTATCCCACATGTCCGTCATCATAAGCCACCGAGACTTTGCTTATCATAACTGATTTCACATCCCAACGACTAGAATGGAGATTGTCTTAACTTCCTGTTTTTCACGGGGAACAGATGCTCAGGGACCAGAAGAACTTTGCTGAAACCTTCTCTTTCCCAAGGGACAGTTTTAGGAAACTGGTCCAAGAGCCTTTGCCCGTAGTTGCGATCGTTGGGAGCACAGTTTGCTCAGCAGAGGTTGTGAGCTGCCCCTGTGATGCTGAGCAACAGAGGACAGGGATTTCTGGGGCACTTGCCTATCAGATAGAAAGAGGGGGAAGGAGAGAGGGAGAAGGGCATGTGTGCGCACCTGAAGCATTTCTCTGTGCTTTCCAAGGAGGAAATCTCCTGGAAGAAAGAAAAAGTGCTTTTTTTAATATGAGAAAACTTTCTTTAGAAAAGTCTAGAAATATTAATTCAGTACATACAAGGTTCTCAAATGAAGTCTTTGCCCAAATCAGACTTTGCACTAACTGAGAGCTGGGTCTTGCACACCATAATTCACAAGCCACAAGGATGCCTGCAGCTTCCAGCCCACAGCTTTCTGTCTCCTCCGTGCTGTCTGTGCCTATCTGTCTCGGAAATGTAATTTGAGCCCTCCCCGCCAAGGTCTGCTCTACTGCAAGGATTGCGTCAGAGGTGGCAAGTGGGTCCCCTTAGCTTGTGAGCTCTGCTGCTTTCCCCTTGGACTTGTTTACTGGAGACAGAGTGTTTAAGCTGCCTAGAGGAAACAGACCTTCGATGATAGCCTGTCCAGCTTCAGAGAGCTGCAGAGCAGCATCGTGAGGTCAGAGACCAGAGGCCAAGCCCCACGGGAGCAGGGCAGAAGCCTGAGCAAGAACACCGCAGGAGCACCCGGGTCTGTGGAGGCCTGGGAGACATCCAGGCGCCTCGGCATCTGCTGCTGCCCCTGCAGGCAGAGCGTCCTGTCCTTGTCACCAGTGCTGCTCACAGGCTAGAGCCACAGCAAAAATAAACAGCTGGCAAGTCCTGGGCTCCTCTTCCTGCGCCCTGCCCTGCGGTGTGTGTCCTGGCTTCTGTCCCCCAAGCTCTTAGGGACTCTGGGACTCTTGTTTCCCTCTATTTGTTTTTCTTTTCACCAAAGAGCACCTGAGTTAATTAAACCCCAATTAGGGCCACAATGGAGATCTAGATCTTGTTTGGTCCTAATTCATGAACAAATTAACAGGTGCCAGCAGCTCTGATCCAGCATCCCTTGAAAGAAGAAAGCAGTTGCCTGGGGCACACGGTGACCTTTTGCTGATTTCTTTCTGTGCCTGTCAATGCCATTTTGATCAGTTTGAATTGGTAATTCTACCTGTAAGCACCTGATCCGAAGAGATGGAGGAGACCTTCAGCAGGCGGGTGAGGGCTGACTTTCTGGAACTTCCCTGATGGGGACTTGGCCCTGCCCCACCTCCTCCTAGAGAGGGGCTGAGATCTGCCTAATGCAAGCCACTGCTCCTGCCTGGAGCCTGCATGCACCGTGCTCTGTTCTGCTTCTGAGTGGGTAGGCAGGGCTGTGTAGGGCTTCCATTCTCTACATGAAATATCTCGGAGTGAGCATTCAGAAACCTGTGCTCAAACAAATACACGAACATAATATATCTGTATGCTTAAGGTATATTTCCTTAATCACATGAAAACATAATAAAGTTGGAGTTACTAGGCCCAGAAAAGCAGGCTGTCTGTGCTGAATGTTTCACTTTATAAACTGTGTGTGTGTTCGTGCGTGTGCGGTTTTTGCATCTCTTGACCACTTGATCTTTTCTTTCTTTTTTTTTTTTTCAGGGCTGAGGACTGAACTCCGGGCCTTGCGCGTGCTAGGCAAGCGCTCTGCCACTGAGCTAAATCCCCAGCCCCTGATCTTTTCTCCTGAGAGGAATTTTGGTGCAGGGAAATTGAGAAAAACACAATGCAGTTTGTTTTGACAGACGTTTAGAGACGCATTTGTGCCTGTGGGCTCCAACGTACGTTTCCGGCAAGCGCTTCTCTAATATGAGTGTTTACATACACTGTAATGTACACGGCATGCAGAAAACACAGCAGTTTCAGCAAAGAGTAGCTACGAGGGCTTCAATGTACACAGAGCAAGTGATATTCTAAAAGTGTAAAATCCACTGATTTTCCAAATCCTCATCCATGATCAGATGGGAGCCTGTCTCCTAGGAAATATGCAAATAGAAAGGAAAGTGGGGGAAAGTCAGGCTTCAGAATCAAGCCCCCAAAAAATCACAAATGATCTAGTTTTACTTAAAATTGAGAGAGGGACTCCTACTCAGAAACCCTGAACCTCACCTAGTCGTCTATCAACCTGTTCCCCAGTGGAGGCGGCCAGCTCGCCCCTCCTGCCAGGTTGCAGCTCTGGATGTGCCCACGTCTGCAGAAGGATGTGGCTGCCACTTCCCACCTCCCCCAATGCTGGGATATAAAACTTGGCCCACCCCAAATTTGACAGTCCACCAGGTAAGCCGAAGTAGGTGCCCAGTGCAGAGAATTGTGAGGCCGACCACCAGCACTCAGGGAAGACTCTCAGATCGCGTCTTCCTCAGTCCCGCAACTCAGCCCTTAAAGGGAGAGGAGCCCAGGAGCTCCTCTGAATGGCAGCCATGCCAGACAGGTTTCTGGCTTTTAGTGACCGTACTTAGTTGGGCTTCTCTTTTTGTGCCTTGATTACTGGTGACTACTGTTCTTGGCACATGGTTTTGGGGTGGTGATCACACGTAATACACAGGGGCAGAAGCTCTCCATCTTTACTTGGACAGAAGTGAAGGGACCTTTCCGCATTCTGTAACCAGAGGAGCACTGGGAATCTGGAGAGGAATTCACCTGAGGAGGAAACGGCTCTTCCTGTCCCTGGCGCTCTGCTCGAGCTGGTCCTGTCCTTGCAGTGTTGCTCTTCCAGCAGGAAACTGGCATCATTCAGAAGCTTCGCCCAGCCCGTTGGTGGCTCTTTCAAACTGCTAGTCCAAATATATTGGGTGGAGCCCAACTCTAGGACTCAAGAAATGTGCCAGGAAACCCCAGAAAAGTCCTTTCACCAAGTAAGAAAATGTGCAGGGAGGAACCCAGGACATTTCTGGAGGACACCTAGAGCCCACTGCGAAGCTGACCCTGCGATGTGTGCTTCCCACAGAGGACCACACGGCATCCTGCCCTTCCCCCAGGATGCTGTGGACAGCAATCGAAATGACTCGAGCTCCTTGTGGAAAGCAACCATCTATGGGCTCCACCAAGAGGTCTGGGAAAGTGAGATCTTCCAATTTTAGTAGAAGGCCTCAGTGTATCCGTGTGCCAATCCCTTAAAGGACAAAACAAGGCAAAGACATAACAAAGCATGGAACGAATGGGATTCCTGCCCTGGATTTGTGTAACTCCCGCTGGGAGAGCTTCTTCTGCAGATCTGCAGCAGCAAATGGCTGCAAGACATTAAAAAATAACTTAAAGAGCAATGTAAAAAAGCATGAAAATATAACATGCATTTCAAGGACCGAGGGCTGCAAAATTTATGCATTATTAAAAATGTTGAAATGAGGACTCTATCTAAATCTAAATCTTTCATGGGATGAACTAAGGATATGACTCCCAGGCTGGGCACAAGGATACGTCTTTCCAATACATACACGTTCGTGTTCTCTGTAATGTTTAGACACATGCACAGAAATGCATTGACCTTTCACTTAGAATGTACATGAGATTTTAAAAGAAATGAATCGTGCCAGGTGAACTATCACACCAATCTAATCTAACATTGAAAATTGAAATTTATTTCTTCCATTCTTCTTAAAAAAATTTTTTTCTCCCTACCCCTCTGACCCACTTTTGTTCCATCCTGCCTCAAACACAATCTCAATTATCGTGTATGTGGGGCCAGGTATATTAACAAATTCAAGAACAGCAACTGCAGTATAAACCACAGATAGCAGCACAAATGAAGAAAGCCTGCAGCCACAGGTGTTTGTATGTGACTGTGTAAGAAGAGTGGTAGCACTGCATGGAATTTGGAAACACAAGTCCTGGGTTCAAATTCTGTTTCTGCTGCTAGCTTCCTATATGAGCTCAGTGAATGGAATTTTCATCCAGAAAATAAAAGTACCACAATTTGTGTTAACCTTTGCAGGAACGATAGATCAAATAGTCAAGAGATCAGAAGGTTGCATAACATATACAAGTCTGTGCAATGTACTAGGCACATGTATCCCTCGAGAAAGCGGATCCCTTGTCCAGCACCGCAGCGAGAGAAAACGCAGGTGTTTCAGGCTGTGCGAGCATTTTCCATGAACTCAGGGGGGTTGTAGCAGTGTGGAGCTAAGCAGCACTGAACATCAGGTCAGAGCTGAGGCTCCTTGTCCCTGTGTGGTTGTGTGGATGCATGAGCATGCATACGCACACACTCACACACTTGCACACTCGCTAATAGAAAACGGGACATTGTCATGGAGAGCCTTCCATCCTTCAGGGCTTGGCTAAGGGGCTTAGTTTCTTTCTAACCAAGGAAACGGCATCATTGATCTAGGCTTCAAACTGCAGATGCCAGGAGCGTGGAGATGGGGTGGCAGGGGACAAGGGAGCAGGCAGTCCACCTCCGCCTTCTGACTGACCATAGCACAGGTGGTAGGTCTCAACATCTGACCCTGGGCCAGCAGCGGCAGCTGCTGTGTTTGCTTGGGGCCTTCACATGAAAGATCCCAAACTAGGTGACTTCAAACATCAGAAATACATTCTATCACAGTTCTGGAGACCAGACACCTACGGTCAAGGTGCTGGCAGATTTGGCTCCTCCAAGGCTGCAGGAGAGTCTGCCATAGACTTTCCCTCAGCTCCCGGGGCTACCAACAGTCCTGGGCTCACAGATGCATCACTCTCAATTCCTGCCAAGTCCCTGCTGAGCCGCTGTGCCCCAACCCCCTCTTCTAACAAAGACACCCATGGCGGGATTAGGACCCGTTCTGTTCTGTGATGTTGATTTGATCGGATCTGCTGAGACCCCATTTCCAAAGGAGGTTTCCAGTTCTGGGTTTAGGACTGCAGCTCATCTTTCGAGGGGACACAGGTCAATGGACGGCACTTCGGGTACTTTTAAAAATGCAAGCCTTCCTGCTCTGGTCCACATCCAATGAGGCAACAGCTCTGGACACTTGGCCCAGCAGTCTGTTTGACAGGGCTTCTGGAATACTCTGAGTCTCACCTACCTTTGAGCAGCTCTGGCCCAGGGAAAAGTGGGAGAAGACTGGAAAACAGAAGCTGATTCAGCAAATTTAGGGAAGAAAGAGTTGTTGACTGGTAGGCTCAATGAGGAAGGGAAGGGACAAGGTTTCTTTATCAACAATTTTTTAGTTGGACTCATATGATTATGCCATTAAAATTAAGTGCAATTATAAGATTTGCTGGGAAATCCAGGGAAGCAGGAAGCTATTGCCGCCCACCTTTTCCCCCCTCCTGTCCCCTCTTGTTCTGTCTGTCTCTCTCTCCTTCTGTTTATCCTCCCACTCTCCAATTCTGCCCCATCTCTCTCCCCCTCTGTCCTTCTCCCCTCCCTCCCACACCCCAGCATTCCACTTCTGGTGAGCTCTGGAATGTGCCCCGCCTCCTACACTGAAGCCCTAAGTTCAGGTCTGCTAGCGCGGCTGGACCCTTGTCTCGAGTTACCTGGAAGAAGAATCTGCTTGGCACAGCCTGTGTGTACAGTCCAGCTATAAGGTCCCTCTCTGTGGCCCAGGGCCAGGCCCCTGGAGTGCTGGTGTGACTCAGATGGGCAATGGAGCTCCAGGAGGATGGCCTGCAGCCCTGGAATATGCTCTTTCTGTGCAGATCCCCACCAACCCCCAGAGAACTCTCACGGCGGAATTCTAGATCACAGCAGTCCACGGATCCCAGTGGAAGTGTCTAAGAAGTGGATAACTATGCAAACATCGTGAATTCAGTCTTGAGTAAGAGATAAGACCATATTGGAGCTAAGATTAGAGACAAAAGCCAACCGTGGAGCCAGTAGACATCAGAGAAATTTGAGGAGTCAAGGTCGAAACATTCATGGAAACATAGCGGGCCACAGGGAGGGGTCGGCCTCCAGCGGCAGGGCTAGGGAGGCTAGCGTGGTCTGGGTGGTGGTCATGGGAGATCTCAAGGCAGTGAAAGGCTGGAACCCTGGTGCTAAGGGAAAACCAAGAGAGGTTTGAATCAGCCATTTGAGAGCGATTTTCTCCTAAGACACAAAACACTGGGAGAAACCCACTTGCCCGTCTGTCTGTAGAGCTGCAGGGCATCTTCAATAACTGCACAAAGTCAAGCAAAGAACACTGCCCTGGGGAGCCCTACCCTGCCTGTGCTCCTGAAGAGACTGAGAGCCTCCAACCCATTTGTCAGGGTGGGGTACCCTCCCGACTGGCCTCTAAAGCCTGCAGGCTCACAGGGTCTAGCATTGGAAGTGTGCTTATAAAACTCTATAGTTTTACTTTAAGCAGTGCTATTCCGAGGAAGAAAAATTAAAAAGAAAACAAGGAATTGAGGGAAATGAGTTGAAGAAGGCTTCTGAGAGTTGAACCGGATTCCAGCCTGCACTCTATGCCGGATCAGGGGAGAGGAATGCTTTGCATTTTCACAAATCCAAATGATCCCTCTGGATTTGCAGTAAATTAGACACAGAGTCCCTCAGCCCTTGACACTCGTTGTAAGGAAATTATTTGATTTATTTACTTGATATACTTAAAGCATTCCACTGGTCTGAGAGCAATTGGATGCATGAAGAAAATACAAATCCAACACTTAAATAAAAGGCTGCAGTAACAGCCTCCGCAAAGGAGAAGCACACAGAACTCTGATTGGAGGCTGAAATGAGGAAGCCATTGATATGAACCACATGGGCTTTTTGGACGAGTAAACCAAAAACTAATTATGATCGACCATCCCTGACTGTGATTTCCTTAATCCCCAAACTGCCGGCTCTACCGAAAGAACCTCTGAAGCAACTTGCTTCAGTCCTCTGAACCAACGATGGCACACCAAGGCTGAGATCAGGAGCGGGGCTGACGCTGTGACCCCACAAGAGGCACCTCTCAAACTGCACGCGCTCTAAACTCAAGTAAATATGATTATCCCAAAGGCACACCAGGGACCTAAGCTTGGAAGGGACAAGCTTGAATTGTCCAGAACAGCGAAGTTCCTAGGGTACAAATATGACATCCAACCCCCGGTTTCCATGCTGGGACCCATTTTCGTGATGGTGGGTGGGGTGTGGACGGTATCCTTCTCTTTCATTCTTTCTTTTAAAATTTAAAGTAAGATTTTTGCTTTGCATATGCACTGTAAATCTACACGAGTTCCTCATTTACACAGTTCTCATTTATACCTTTTATCTTCTTTAATAAAAGCAATATTTTTGTTAGGCTATGTTAATAAATTTTACTGATGTGGCTAAATTCTTGGTCTCAGCAGCTTGTACACAATGAGTTGATGGTTGGGCCACAGTTTGGGATGGTTTACTGACCAAGCCAGTCATGAGTCCTCCAGCACCTTCACCACCCACCACTTATGAGTCCTCCAGCACCTTCACCACCCACCACTTATGAGTCCTCCAGCATCTTCACCACCCACCACTTATGAGTCCTCCAGCACCTTCACCGTCCACCACTTATGCAGGACACGAGATTCTCATTCAGCCCCGTTGTACTCAGATTTCTGGTGAAATTCACATGTGTTTTATTTCCAGCAGGACAGAGCAGAGCAATGACTGGAAATCAGGAAGCTGAACAGCATCCCTCAAACAGGAGAAAGATTGCATTTCTAGAGGTGCACACCTGTGTGTATTGGACTTACTACTTAGCTGGAGTAAAAAACATCAAGGCCGGTAGGTGTTTCCAGTACTGCCTAGAGAAATCACTGCCCCAGAATTAATGACAGGGGATCACCAAGAAGAAGCCAACATCCCTGCCACTCTCCTCACCCATGGGCGGAGCTACCTGAAGGTGAGGACACAGGTCCTGTTGTCTTGTGTTAGGCCTTGGATCATGAACCAACGTCTGTGTCCCTTGTCCCTTGTTGCCACGAGCACAGCTTGTTGGTTTTGGTGGGCAGGTCCAGGACTTTGGGCTGACCCAGGACTTTGGGCTGACCCCTGAAATATGCCTCTACGCACCAAAATAGTCTGAGCTGGTCCTCCCCAGATCCTCAAGAAGAGAAGTCCATTTTCATGTAATTTGAAATAAAACAGTTTAGTCACCTTTAGGTGGCTCTGTCTTTACCCAGAGCAGGAGTGGGTCAGCTGTAATTGCTGCTATTAATTACAAGGGAGGAAACTGAGACTCACACATGGAGTTACACCAGTGTCCCCCTGATTTCAAACCAATGTTTCCTCCCCACTAAATTAGACTGATTATCTTAACAGATGCATTGGAAATTTCTTTTATATAAAACTGATTATTCTCACTTTTCATGGGAATATGATCTATATTTTTTCTTTTCTTTGCTGAATATTTTGTTCCACAGCAAATAATCTACTAACAGAGGAGATTAAAAATACTCAATCCAGAGCTACTAAACCCATGTAGAGTCTAAACCTTTCCATCATGCATGTACGCATGCCACTCCTAGGCCACCCCTCTCTCGGATATGTGCTTTGCATTTTCTTCATGCACATAGGCATACACATGGACACACCCACATGTGCCATATACACACACATGCCCGATACACTCACATTCATGTATGCGACCCAATTCACTTATATGATACACGTGGAAGTTCTTACACACACTGTGTACATACATGTGCATTCACAATACATGTGGACACACACATGCCACACACATTCACATGCATGATACACATGGATGCTCTCACACACATGCACAATACACATGGACACACTCACACATGCCATGCTCATTCACATGTTTGATACATGTGGAAGCTCACACACACCATGTACATACACATACACGACACACACACATGCACAATACACATGAATGCACTCACACATGCCATGCACATTCACATGCATGATACATGTGGAAGCTCCCACACACACTATGTACATACATATACATAATACACGGACATGCAAAATACACATGGATACACTCACACATGCCACGCACATTCACATGCACACACATAATTTCATTCCAAAGAATACCATCCAGTCCTAATTTCATCTTGGGCACAAGATCTCTTTATCCTTCCCTGTGCATCTGTGGCCAGTGGCTCCTCCAGACCAGAGCTACCCTCGGTGTGAGCATCTGATACTTATTCGTTCTTCTTTGCCAGTCTGATTTTTAAGGGACCTCCCTCAAGCAATCATACATTCCCAGGCCATGGGGCAAGCGGATCTATTTTAGATGTCACTGAAGAAGAGAGTGTTGCCCTCATGGCTGGATGTCTGATTCCTGGGTTGTCCTGCCACTTCCACCTGGTCGGGGGTAGATATCATTCTGGAGATGAAGAACATTTAGGGGAAGAAAAACAAATCCATCTAAACTCTTTAGAACAAATTGTAGATGAACATTCAGTTATTCTGGTTCTCAGAAGGAACTGGTTCAGAAATCTTCGTAGAAGACAAACAAATCCCTTTCACATGATATTTTGTAAAGGTTTCAAGTTACTCTTCTGCCTCCTCTGAGATTATGTTTTCAATGGTTGAACACATTATATTCTCCAGTGAGACTCTCAGTTAATTAATGCCAGGTTCTGAAGATGCAGCTGAATAAGATGACTTCAAGAAGTCTAAGAAGTAGTGTTTTGAATTATGTATTAGCTTTTAAAACTAACCTGAGTGTATGCATATAGACTCCCACATACAGAAGATCTCAGACTTACAATGGCTCCACTTAGCTCTTCAGCTTTGTGACAGTGTGAGGGCACAACAAGCCTTCAGTAGAACCTGGACTTGGAAGCTTTATTTTCTTTTTTAAGAGAGAGAGGGCAAGAGAGAGAGAGAATTAATTTTATTTGGTTTTTCATGTGGCTTTGATTGCTCTACACTTCATTATGTGTGTGGTGCTGGGGTTTGAACCCATGACCTCACACATGCCAGGCAAGCACCGTAATTGCTGAGTCACCGCTGCAGCCCCTGGACATTGAGTTTTGAATTTTTATATTTTCCTCAGCTGGTGACACCCTAACCCTTGTGACACAGTACAGTGGTGGCAGACACAGCTCCGCCAGCCCTGAGATCATGAGCACACTTTACGATGTGCTGCGTTGCTAAGCTAGGTTTAGTAGTTTAGGGATATGAAATGCAACTGAACTTAACTGCATTTCCAGATTTGGGTGGGGGACACAATCCCACAGTAAGATGGTAGCTGTGCTTGCATGTAACCAACAGATGATTGACAAGGGCCCAGGAATGAGACATCAGCCACTAGAACAACACAGTGTCCTTCAGGGAAACCTATAATAGAGTCCCTTCCCATGGCTTGGGAATGTGTGATTGCTTGAGGGAGACCCTCCAAAATCACTTCCAAATTCTTTGAAACTATGGATTTGCTTAAAATGCCAGAGCGCATAATGGAAATGTTTGTGTCCTGATTTTGTTGATTTTGTTCAAGCGATTTCCTTTAGCCATCTGGTCCCCTACATGCCCCTCTTCTGCCCTGGCTGACTACATGTAGAGGGTAAGCCAGCAACTCTGTGCTCCTTGCTGCTACTTGGCTCTGCTCTTGTAGCTTGAAGGCTGCTGACCAATAAAACTTTATTTAAAAGACAGAGGAAGATGTTGGATGGTTAGCTGGCAGACCCTGCTCTGCTGGGCCTGGTCTCAGTAGGCGGCCATGCTAACCTGAGTTGGAATAGTCGTGTCTGTGCACTGAAAGTTTTTATATTAATTAAAGTTCCTTAACCATCTTTGCAGTTATTGAAGTCCACAATTCAGGTACAGAGTCCTTTTCTCCAACAACCCAACACTCCTATTATAATTTGTATTAGAGCAAATGTCTGTAAATCTGGAATAATTCTAAGGCTTGAGGGAAAAGGGACAGACAGAGGGAAAGGGGGGTAAAACTAGAGAGAGGCAGTGCTTAGCTGGCCACTGCTTGGTGTTGAGGAAAACTAGTGGCCGTCTTAAGGATCCACCTTCAGGGTTGGCATATAGACTGTGGACTTCTCAGGAGAGGGGCAAGAAGTCATTGGTCAGACCCAATTTCCTGTTGGGCAAAGCTCACCCTATGGGGTGTAAGTCTTTGTACTTCCACATTATGCACACATGGCCCTGGGTGGGTTACCACTATTGTGACACAATTCCAGAGGAGGTGTGGCTTACACATCAGACGCTTGCCTCTGACGGTTCTACAGACAGGGAGGCCATGGCTCAAGGTGCTCCCAGCTCCGTGTCTGGCTCAGAGATCACCACCTTCTGTGTCTTCATGGGGCAGAAGAGGAAAAGCACCTCTTCCTCCTAACACAAGGGCACTAATCCCATCATAAGGACTCCACTCTTCTGGATTCACTCAACCAGATTCCCTGCAAAGGCCTTGCCTCCGAATCGCCTCACCCTGGAGGTCAGGGGGGTCACATTGGAGTTTCAGGGCATTGGCAGAGAGTCCTGGCCAATGACTCACTCCCGATTCCCCATTCTCTTGATGTACTGTGAGTGGCAGGAGCTGGACGAGAAGGTGACCCTCACCTGGTTGCTTCCGGACAAGCCCACAGATGTGTCCCAGACTTCAACATTTGGGAAGCAGTACCTTAAAAAGAAATTCCCAGAGCTTCCCATGCAACAGACACGTCAGGATAACCAGAAGTGCTTATTGGAAAGATGGGCTGCTCTTTTGCAAAGCAGAATAAATAGTTAATACGCTCTGATAGTTCAGCTTAGGGGTCTGCATTTTCAACAGTTCCTATGGGTAACTTTGGTTCACTGCTGAGATCGAGAGAGCAAATGTCAGGAGAAAATGAGCTGAGATCAAGGGCCGAGCAGGGACTCAGCAGTGGAGCGGTTTGGGACCAGAGTCCTTCTCCCTTGTCCAGGCACCCATCTCACATCTGTCTGTGCTTCCTAGGGTAGAGCTGGAGAGGGTAATAGCTCCATGGTCAGCAGCCCTCACCGCGTCTCCACCCCTTATAGGGTCGCTTCTTTGGGGGTCTCAGTTTTCTCATCTGGAAAGTAAGAGGAAAGGATTATACAAGCTTTTATATAAGGCCTTTCCTTCATATGAAATTCTTAAGAAATCTATGACATCAACATTAGGGAATGGCTATTTAACTTTTGTTTCCACAGGCAGATTTGCCTGATTTTATTTTAATTCGCGGCTTTGGACTTTTCTATTCCCACCACATTCTTATGGGCAGGCGGAAGGGCGGGGGAAGGGAAGGATGTGCTTGGCAGCATGTCCTCCCACAGAGGCAGCGGTCAGCAGGAAACCATCCAGGAGTCCAGCCTCCTTCTGAAGGAGGAGCTTCGCAGCTCCCATCGTGACTTGGGGTGTACAGGTGCTTGGCAGAGCTGATAGTTCTTTGCCAGGTGCAGCTCTGACGTAGATTTTCCACTCTTACAGCTCATGTCATTCCAGAGGAGATTATGCTCAAATCAATTACTAAGCGTGCTTGCGTATGCAAATTTTCGCTGCTGTTCACTATTCTAGCTGAGAGGAAGCTTTTACCAGGTGGGGTAGATTTTTCTGCTCTGTCATCCCGTAGGAATCTCCCCTCTCACCTATCAGATGTGATTTGGAGGATTCTGCTTGACACCTGAAGTCTTTGCTTCCAGCCCTGTAAATGTGATTTGAAGTTTCCCCAATTTTTTTTGCCTCACTCAAACTATGCAAACCTGTGACCCCACTGCCACTTAAAACACCCTAACCAAAGTGTCCTGCCATCACGGCTCCCGCTCAGGCCCAGCAGCAGGTAAATCCACACAAGCAGACATTGTGATGAGGTCAATTCAGGCCATCGTGTGGGGCTGTGGCCCTGGCCGTGCTGGTGCTGAACTTCCTGCCTGTCACCCATCGCAGCCCGGGAGCCCAGCAGACTTGGTATCCATTCTTCCCATTGGACATTTCCATTAACAAATCAAGTTACAGAATTGGTTTCCTTGCCATCCCAAATTAGCTCTAGAAGTTAATTTTACGTAGCTACACCCACAGAAGACAGGAGCCGTGCATTTCGTGTCCTCAGGATGGAAAGGGCCCTCAGCAGAGCTGTTGCCAGCAGCAGCCCCGGGCTGCTGGCGCAGCAGGTGAACAGTGCTGCAGGCGGAAGCTGGGTCTTCCACCGCTCACTTCTCATTAACAACTGCAGAATCGCACATTGGAGTCCCTTTCTGCATGCTGAGGTCTGCTCCCTGACCTCTAGTGCTGGCCAGCTCATGACCATGCACTGGAAGGACTTGGATGGCCTCCCTCTTGCTGGCCGCCAGTCTGGTGACATGTACACATCCCTCCTGTGGGTTAATGTCTGGGCTTTGTGGCCATGGAAGGTGTGAATTCATAACGAGGCCTGGAGTGTGCAGACTTCAGCAGCTTGTCAGAGGTGCGCATTGAAGATAATGAGTTGGAACCCAGTTGTGGGGTTTCTCTCTGGCTTGCTGGTTTATTAACGGAGATAATAGAGACCTAGGAGCCACCTGGAGAAAGCACTTGCTTTGTGAAAGCTGGGTAGAGAGCTGCCAAGTTACAGGCAAAGTGACTGAGGGAATAACCAGGTCTGTCCAATACACTACTCTTCCTGGAGAACTCTGGAGGGAAGAACAGCCCCCAAGACGTCCTTTGAAACTCAAGCCATCCACTAGGGCAACCTCCAGCCACGTGTGACTTCCGGGCGCCTTGAAGGTGGTTGGAATTGCTGTGTGCTATGAGCATAAAACGCACAGTGGATTTTGGGTTTTGATGGCTTATTACAAAGCACAAAGAGGAAAAACATCATTGGTATTTTATGTGTGTAACAAACGGAAATGACAGACTTTTAGAGAGAACTGACTAAGTGAAGTTTTAGAGCTGATGGAAATGACTTGCCTGTTTCTTTCGCTCTGCTCAGTAGCTTTCTGGAAAACTTGGTCTAAGGCATGGCTTGGACCCTGTTTCCACCATGCCCTACAGCCTGCGGTGGTCCTGATCTGACCTGAACATGGAATAACTCATGGTTTTTATTTTTTATGTGATCAGTTAATCACTTAATTTTCATCTATTCCATTTTCTTAGAGTTACATTTGGGAGATTTTTATATGGCAATCAATAAATTAATTGTTTCTCAAGTCTTCAGTCTATTATCTATATACCAGATTTTATATTTACATTCAAGTTTAAGCAGCGTTTTACTTTTTAAAAAAATGCTGACATAGAATTCAGCAGTGCAAACTTGAAAAAATTATTTTTGAATCCATCCCACATAGATTCCACGTTTTTTCCCTGCCGTGATAACTAAAAGAGGAGGAAGAGGGTTTTTGCTGTGATTCACTACTGGCAGCAGTGCAGGTGCCTAGAAGCAGTTCTCCAGAGCTCAGGAGGCAGCAGGCCTGCCAGTCCTGGCCTCCGGTCTCCCTCACCTCCCCGACCCCAGCCAGCTGCCAACCTGGTCCTTCGCTTCTGCTTAAATGTCGTGTCCAGCATGTTCATGTAAGATTCTTTTTTTTTTTTTAGAAGAGTACATTTTTCTTTTCTGCCTTGAACTGAACTTCGCATTATGAAATTAGTTCAAAGCGTGGGATTCGATGGTGTTTAGTGTACTCAGTCTCCTGCAGACACTACTTCTATCTCACTCTGAAATATTTTCATCTCCTCAAAGAAAACCTGTGCCATCAAACCCCCACACTCTGTTCCCTTCTCCAGCCCCCAGCCACTAACATTTTATTCTCTGACTCTATGGATTTACCTACTCTGGATAGTTCCCATAAATGGGGTCACGTATGCGACCATTTCCGATGGGTGTTTTTAACTTAGCATGATGTTCGGGGGTTCGTCCATGTTGCGGCAAGTACGTTACTTTGTTTCAGCTTGTGTCTGAGTGGCATCTTGCCTTATGTATTCTATATTGTGTTCAACCATTCGCCTGGTGATGGGGTTTTGGTGGTTTCATGCTTTGACTATTGTAGCAATGCTGTCCTGGACACTGGTGTGCACATGTTGTTCCAGGCTCTGATTGCGATTCTTTCCAGTGGGTGCCTAGGCGTGGCCTGCAGAGCTCCTGGCTGCTGTGTCCACCTTTCTGGCGAAGGC
This sequence comes from Aplodontia rufa, assembly GCA_004027875.1. Lineage (NCBI taxonomy): Eukaryota > Metazoa > Chordata > Mammalia > Rodentia > Aplodontiidae > Aplodontia > Aplodontia rufa. Next base: position 41,764 of record PVKS010010627.1, on the reverse strand, counting down.
CATGCTTTTCGGCAGAGGCCTCCAGTACGTGGAGGCTCCAGTTAAGCTGGTGGCCACCGCAGGCTCCTACATACGTGTCTGCACTACGCTGGACATGTCTGTGTGCTGTCTCCTAAGAGTGGGTTTGCTCGGAGCCTCAGCCCAACACACACGTGATGGTGAAGACTGTGTCTCTGAGCTCCAGAGCTCAGCTAGAGGGGAGGTAGCACTTCTGGGAGGACCAGGTGGCCCTCTTTGGCCCTGGCTTTGCCTCTCTGGCCACAGGGTTCTCCTGGGTCCCACAGGGGTCCCCACGGGACTCTTGGTTGGACAGCCCTCCATACCGTCCACCACCCACCCGTGATGTATGCAGGCCTGAGGATACGGCCAGAGCCAGCCAGGGGCAGGCTGTGCTCAGCAGGCGGCTGGAGTTCTAGAGCAGCCCAGAGTGGACCTTTCGGGAACGGAAAGTAAGCCTTGGTTTCCAATCAGACAGGACATGTCATCAAAGTGACTGGAGAGTGGCCCTTCCCAGATGTTATCAAAGGCTGAGGAAAAGGTGAGGGTGCAAATATCGTCATATTTGAAGGCAGAAGTTGGAGAAAAATAAAGCGTTTTCCTTTTGTATCACAAATCCAGTTACCCTGGTTGGCCCAGATAGCCTGATGCTAAATGTGACTCACTCATTCCCTGGCCCAGAAGATGCCTGTAGGTCTGAACCCCTCGGTCTCGGGCATCTCCCAGGACAGGGCTGGCCATGTCCACTTTCCTCAGATCCCTTGGGCTGGCTCAGTGTGGCTCCCCAAACTGTGCTGTTTTACCACAGAATGCCATCACTCCTTGTCTGGACCCACTGAAGGATTTTCCAAAAAGTACAACAGTAATTCTCTTCCTACATAAGATGTTCTGCATCCACCTCTTAAAATAACCACCCTGTGCAGCGGGAGAGGAGAGTAAAGGTGCAGGATGGGAAGAGGGAGGGGTCTCCTCACCTAGCCTAGGACACTAGGTCAGGGTGGGAAGAGGGAGGGGTCTCCTCACCTAGCCTAGGACACTAGGTTCAGGGTGGGAAGAGGGAGGGGTCTCCTCACCTAACCAAGGACAAGAGAGACTTTGAGGACATAAGGTCAGGATGGGAAGAGGGAGGGGTCTCCTCACCTAGCCTAGGACAGGAGGTCAGGATGGGAAGAGGAAGGGGTCTCCTCACCTAGCCTAGGACACTAGGTTCAGGGTGGGAAGAGGGAGGGGTCTCCTCACCTAACCAAGGACCAGAGAGACTTTGAGGACATAAGGTCAGGATGGGAAGAGGGAGGGGTCTCCTCACCTAGCCTAGGACAGGAGGTCAGGATGGGAAGAGGAAGGGGTCTCCTCTCCTAGGATAAGAGAGACTTTGAGGACACGCGGTCCTGTCGCCATGGTTCAGGAAGAGAGGAGCACATGTGTGCACTTCCTGATCCCCAAAGGCTTCACCGGCAAATGGACAAAGAGGTGGAATCCTAGCTTAAAGCTCTTCTGCCAGGGAGTGGTGCATGCATGAAACCCGAGCAATTGAGGAGGCCGAGGCAGGAGGATCATAGCCCCAGGCCAGCCTCAGGAACCAAGAGACCCTGAGCAGCTTAGCAAGACTCTCAAAAAATGAACAGAAAAAAATGAGAAAGAATAAAAAGGCTAGGGATGTATCAACTCAGTGGTAAGCATCCCTTGGTTTAATCCCTAGTAATAATAAATAAATAAATAGTGATGATAGCTAAACAAAATAAAATAAAATGAAAAAAAAAAAACAGCCGTTTCCCAATGCTCCCTACTCAAACCCCTCTGTATCTGGGTGAAGTATTGAACAGTGCTGGTTTTAATAGAATATCACTTACTCAGATAATTTACTTCCATCAGGCTTCTCTCAGCTCCTAAAATAAAACTAATGGAAATAATTTTCGAAGCACTGTCATGTTCAGCTGCTTGACGTGAAGGGTGTGACTTTCAGCGAGCCAGAGTGCCATCAGTAGGATGGAGCTTGAAGTCCTCACCTCAATTATTTGTCAACGAAGCTGCCAGCTTTTCCATTCTTTCTGCATTTTTATTCTTTGGTGTAACTAAGGATGTATTCATTTGCAAATAATAAGACTTGCAAATATAAAGATGCACCAATCAAGGAAATGTCAAGAGATTTAGTTCATAAATAGCAAATATGCAAAGAAAAAGAAAATGAAACAATGTTCTTTGTACCAAGTGCAATAGAATTAAAAGGCGAGGTGGTGGTGGTCGTGAAGGCCCAAGTTCACAGCTAAGAAGCAGGACAGAATACTGTTTGGCCTCCCTGGGAAGGGGGATCAGCAGGGGCCTGGGCCCCAGGAATGTCAACAGGAAGAAGCAGGACAACTATGGGATGTGCGGGTGCTCTTAAACCACCTCTAGTTTACACCCCTCAATTTGAGACACTAATGAGCTAGTGGGTAAGACAGCTAAGGAAACGTCTCCATGCCCACCTATCCAAGTTTCTGAATCTTCTGTGTATGTCTGCGGACCCCTCTGTGGGTGCTGGGCAGTCTGCATCTTCACCACGCCCTGCATGTCACAATGGCCCCAGGACAGCTGCTGCCCTAGGGATCAGACTTCACCAGAAGGAGACCTTGAGAGGATTCAGTTCATAGAGAATGGGGTGACAGCAGACCTGCCTTCCTGCACCTTGAAGTCCTGTGGACTTTGTCCTGCTTTTCTGTCCTTCCCTCCACTCACCAGCCTTCCTTTCCCTGAGAACTTCAGCTCCCTCTCTTCTTCTAGATGCACATATGTCAGAACCACTTAATGGACTGAACGAGAAGAACGCATCCCGACAGACAGTTGTTTATGTCCTAAACTTTAGAGCTGCAGTGACCGCACAGGCCAGGGTCTGCAGTGCGGCCACACTCAGACCTTGCTCTGGCACCGACCTAAAGCCTCCTTCTGGCTCCCTCCTGAGCATGGGTCCCCGGCACCTGCTGACTTGCTGTTCTAGACAGGCAGTGTGTGCTTGTCCTGGCTTTCCTGAGTCCTTTCTAACCTTTAACAGCTCTATCCCATCCTACCTGCTCATGGATGGGTCCAGATGGCCTGCCCAGTGCCGTAGCTCCCCAACCCCGCTTCCTGTGTTGAGTGAGTGGCACTGATGTCAAGCGGTTTTGACTGTTGATTTACTTTTCCCAGGCACAGTTCCCAGCTCCTCAACAAAACTGACATTTCCTTAGGAGCAGGAACCATGGCTTCAGTTTAGTTCCACTTGTTTGAATATCAGAAAGCATTTGCCTAGCATTGGGTGTTCAGCTCTTCCACCAGAAAATTAAAATTGCTCACAAAATGAGCACATCACTAACATGCAAGCCACCCAGCTCTCAGGCACAGTAACTGCACTTGGAGGAATTTCCAGCCCAATCCACTTCCTTCAGACCTAGATAAAATAACCATGTGATTATTTGTGCTGGGAATTGAGACTTCAGAAATATGTTCTTCCCATAATAGTTTTACTTTGAAGACTGCATTTAGCATTCAAAATTTAACATAGACACAATGGACAATCATTAGAGAAACAAAAATTTTATGTGTAGAGGAACAATATTTAAATGCTTCTTAAAGGTCACATTAAAAAATACTAAGGGACAATTTGACTTTCATTGCTAAGTCACCTCACACTATGTGAATGGCTGAGTGCCCAGGGAATTTGGGGAGCAGCAGATATTAGCTCCTTGGAAATGCCTCTCCACCGCTGCTGCTCCACTGGGCTCTGGCACGGGTGAACCTCCTCTCTTTGCACCTCTTTGCCTCTCAAATTGCAGATGCATGGCAGGGAGAGGCCACTGTCCCTGTGTCTGGAGCCCACCGATATTCTCACGCTGTACCTGGGAGTTAGATGGAAGGTAAAGTCTGTAAAGTGGCACACGGGGCTTTGAAGCCCAGGAGGGAGGGCTCCAGGTAACAGCACAGTTGGAGAAGAAGACAGTCCCCTGTGCAGGGGGTGGAAAAGCAGAACAAACACCCAGAATGAAGGAGCAGGTAAAAGACAGTGATCCTAAGGAGGCCCAGAGAAGGACTCCAGAGCCTTTGGCTGAGAGCTGATCCAAGCTTATGTATCTGATGCATTTCCATGGTAAATATTTGTCAAATTAGAGAGGTGAAGAGAATGAGCAGATGTGAGTGCAGTGTCTGCTGCTGGCCCTCAGTGCTGCCAGGCTCCTCATCACCCCAGTCCCTGGCTCCTGGCTCAAGGGTGACTGCTAAGTCCTTCTGTTGTCTCGATGGCCCCAATTACCACTGCCCCTCTCATTCCCAGTCCTCGCCCTCCATGCCCCACCACACCTCGCTTCCTGTGTTCTGGAGGGCTTCCCACTCTGCTAACGTCACCCGCCTCACCTGTCCCAGTGATGCACTGCACTCCTGGTGTTTCTGAGCCAGGGTTCCCTTGCACTGAAGATAGCCCTTAGGTCTCAGCTCATCAGGAAACCTCCTCCAACTCCCCTCCCTGCCTGCCACAGGGCCCAGGAGCCTTACCCTTCTGCTTCCTGGACCCTCATCCCTCCCTCAAGTCACTTTCTGTCTGACTACCACTGAGGTCCTCTGTCTGCTCCTGCCTCCCCCATCAGATTGTGTTCCCATGCCTCATTCATCTTGATTCCAAAGCCCTCTGGGATTTCTCTGCTCCTTTTTTGCCAAAACTCCTTGGAATTGGGGTCTCTACTCTTGCTGATGTCACTTCTGTTTGTGTTCATCCTTGATTTTGCTTCAGTTGGGATTTTGACCCCAGCACTGCACCAAGACAGCTCATGTCACCGGCTGGAAGCTGCCTTGGTTCCACAGTAAGTCCTCAGCATGTAAATTAAGTCATGTAAAGAACGCCAGATGCTGTTGACTTGGTTACTTTTGGTGATGGAGCATCAGCTCCCTGTCTGCCTCCTCCCAGTGGGCGGAGGGCTCCACCTGCCTCTGGGAGTGGCTAGTGCCCCTCGCCCCACCTTGCCACTCAGCTCCAGGCCAAGACCCCACTCATTCTCATACATGCCGCAGGCCTCTGGGCTGTGCCCTCCTCCGTCCCCAGTGGCTCTGGATTGGCTCTCAGACACCTTCATTGCCTTCCAAGGAGGAGAACTGGTGAAGGCTGGGGAAAGCAGAGTGAAATGAGGCTCTAGATACCAGTGCCACCTGAGTGTGCCAGGCTCAACCCACCCCCGGGGGCTTTAGGCCAAACTGGCAGTGAGGAGGTGTGAGCAGAACCAGAAATGGCCTCAAGGCTTCCCAGAAGAACATGGCCCACCCAGGGTGGTCTCCCCTTTCTGTGGGAGGCATGCTGGTGGCCAGGCACTGCAGAGGGTCATCCTGCCCCATCCGCTCCCACACCTGTGCACTGTGCACAGATTCGACCCAGACTCCAGGCCTCGGGGGGCCTTTCACACCCCAGTGCCTTCTCATCCCCCACCTTTGAGGCCACTTTGATCGTAGCACTCATCTCTCCATATTGAGTCTTTCTCCTTTTGAAATCGTTATGATTTTTTCCCCTCAGGTGTGTCTTCTGCAAAGCCCTAGACTGAGGGCTTGTTAGAAATAAGGTTCTCTTCATACCCCTGCCTGGTGTTCCTGCAAAGGTGTGTGGTCACCTGAAACTCTGTGGGTGGGATTGCCACAGAGGGCCCTTCATCTCCCTGGTGTTCTGGGTGTCCTGACAATCACTCCTCCCTGTTTGTCTCTTGGAAAGTCACACCCAAGCAGGTGCCTTCCCTAATGAGCCCCACAGGCTCCACAGGGAATCTGCACCTTCTCTCTCCTACACGCATCCTGATTTCCCACGGTGGCACGGTGGCACCTGACATTATGCAATTTCCCTAGGAATCCAGCTCTAGTTAAGGATGGCAGCTAGGTGAAGCACTTTCCCTGTCCATCCGGGGATGGGGACCTCTCAGAGCCAGCAGCAGAGCCCCGTCCTCCCTGCTGTGTGTTCCAGCAGCAACCAATACGAAGGAAGCTGGTGAGTTAGGCGAGGTCTGCCCTTGCCCCCACAGCACCCTGAGGATGGCTCCTGGCCTGCTCCCTTGTCCCAGGGGTCAGGCAGCAGCTCTGTCCCCCGGGAACCCTGCTCACAACACCCTGCACGTGCCTCGCTGTCCCTGAATTGTGTGCCCACCTCCCTCTCCTGCTTCCTTTCCAGTCCATCACCCTTTCACTTCCACTTTGTTTGGGAGCGTTCTGTGCTTCACGCCAAAAGCGAAGGGAATTCGTCATCAAGCAGAAGTCATCCCCAGCGCTCGAGCCATCTTCAATGAAGTACTGTGCAGGGAATGCAACAAGGGCCCTATGAGCTCAGAAGCCTGTGTGGAGGGTAAATTATCACTCTGGATATTAAGCAGGAATGCCTGTGCTATTTATAACCAATCCGCCTTCTTAAAGTCAACCTGAGTGGGCTTTGTTCACTCCTTTGGTTAACTTTTTGCTTGCACCCGGGGAGCCGAGCGCTGTCCAGGCAGAGCCCAGCACAGGGGAGCACACGTTGTCGCAGCTCTCTGCTCCTTGGGGCCTGGAGGGCTGCCAGTGAGCCTGAGGTCCTGCCCTCACTTGGGTTAAGCCAGGCTGACCTTCCAGCTGCAGCTGCCATGCTGTAGGGAACCCCTTCCTCTGAGGTTCCCTTGTGTCACGTGGGTGGAGCTCGAGTATCCACATGGGTTTCATGGGGATTTCTCTTGGAGACTTGAGCAATAAGAAGAATAGAGAGGGAAAGAGTCACAGCCCAGCAGCAGTTGAGGCTGTGCCTGCCTAGCTGGGCCAAAGTAGCCTGTGCATCCTGTGACCTGGACTCCAGAGGGAGTGGACAGGCTCCCCTCCTACAGGACACCAGGGGCTGCAGTGGAGCCAGCAGGTGCAGGAGAAAGCCCTGGGGAGTTGGTGCCAGGTGTCTGTGTCACCTGGCAGCTCTCTCGCTCACTCTTAAGTAGCACATGACAGCAACAGACAGTCTGCAATTCATGCAGAGTTTTCCTTGCACTTCTGTGGGGTGGAGCATCTAACACCAAGGCACTAGCACTGGAGAAGGCTCTCGCTGGGCCCCATGCAGTGGACAGTGCCATGTGCTGTCACAAGGCAGAAGAGAGGAGGAGCAGAACCCGCTCCCGCAGGCCCTTGTAGAAAGCGCTAACCCATCACAGGAGCAGAGCTCTCAAGGTCTGAGCACCGCCCAAAGGAGCCACCTGCTTCCACAGGTGCATGGAGGGCAAATTCCCAATGTGTGGGCTTCAGGGTGCGTGTCCAACCCCAGCACCTGCCAACTTCAATAGGTCAGGAAGGTGCTCCATATCATTTCCCCTTCCCCGTCCTTAGGACATCTGGAAGCATTGTGGGGTGCCGGACCTTCCGGAATTGGTGGAGCAGGTGGGCAGACTAGGTGCATACCCTGGTGGCAGTGAGTGCCCAGCTGGGAGCGGCTCTATGGGCTTTGAGTCCACCCTCCCCAGCTACTGCGTCTGCTCCCAACGTGAGCACCTTACCCTGTCTGAGACGGAGGAACCACTAGGCTGAGCAGGAGTATAACCCGAACAGGGCACAAGAGGTGTACTCCTTGGTGGCACAATTACTGTGACTCTTTTTGTCACTCTCCCAGGGGAGTGTCTAGCCAGAACAAGGCCATGACGTGGATGAGTTAGTGACTGTCAGCCACTTGTGACCTGCAAACTTATTTAATTCCAGGCCAGACATCTTGTTTTAGATACTCTCCAGATTTTTAGAAACACTTATGACTTGTTTTTTTTTTTTTTTCTCTATTGAAATTTTATGAAATGGAGGTGGGGAAAAGAAACAGAAATTGCTTGAAATCCTTTCACCCACAGATAATCAGGATCAATATTTTTACACATTACCTCCTACTCTTTTTCTTTGGATGTGTTTCACATCACATTTTCTTGGTTCTAAGATTTCGTAGATTGTAAGATCCATCACCATCACCAGTGCTTTTTGGAACGAAGGTCAAAAGAACACAGACACCACCTTATCCGAGGTCCACAGGCTGGTTAAGGCATGGAGATTTAAAGGTGGAAGTGTGTGCACGGAGAAGTGGGAGTCCAGATCTCATCTGCCCCATGCCTTCACCTTCCGGGCCAGGACTCTCTTAAAATCTATAAGACGATGCATCTGGTTCCCCCTGCACCACGGTGGCTGGTCTTTACTGTTTCCAGGTCTCTCTGGGAGTCTCCAAGTGACATCATCATGTCTCCAAGGGCACTCTGGGGGACACATCCTGCCTCTACTGTCCTCTGCCTGTACTCTACTGGCCACTTTTTTGGACATGTCCTGCCAATCTCTAAGCCATACAGAAAACAAACACAAAGCAGTATTGAAGGTGCACACAGCGTATTCCTCCCATAATCAGACACCAGGGAGGAAATAAAGTTCTAAAATAAGAAGGCCCCCAAACACATCTAACAAATTTGATGAATTTTATTTAGGCGAAACTTGAGGGATCATTTTGTTTGAAGGAAACTGAACACCCTTGAGGGGATGAAATTTCATGATTCTCTCCCTTTTACCCCTCTGCTTAGACTGCCAGTGGCCTCATACACAGGCTGCTGCCTGGCTTCCTTCAGACTCGTTCTTTTTGACTTCTACCCCAGCTGATCTGAGCTTATTTCATAATTCTCGATTGCATCGTTAAATTCACAGTGGTGAATTCCACGAACTTTGAGAAGCATAACCGTTCCTTAAGAGTCTGAATTTTTCTTACATTGATCGACATTTGGCTGTCACCCACCTGGCCTCACTTGAAGTTCAATCTCAGTTAGGGGTTTGTCTCGCTGCTGCTCCCGTGAGCCCCAATGAAAATCCTAGGCTTATGCAACCTAATGACTCTGGCAGTGTGATTCCGGAAACCTTCTGAAACCCTGAAAAACAGTTGACCCCCTGGGGGAGGCAGCCCTAGGCACAGAGGCAGGGCAGTGTTTACAGGGAAGCTTCTCTCTCCCTCCTGTTTTCCTGTCACACAAGATGTGGAAGGAGTTGACTTCTCCTGCCAGAGCCTACTCACTGCTCACCATGCCTGGACTCAGTGAGGCTCTTTCCCAGCTGCCCTTGCACATGGACATAGGTCCTTCCTGCTCCAGCCTAGGAACAGCCCTGTCCACATGCTCTTTCCACTGCCACGGGCTGGGTGCAGTTGCTCTGTGACTCCCAGGCTTGGGAGGAGCCTGCATCGCTCTGAGCAAAGTCTCCTGCTCTGGAGAAATGCCAGGGGCCTGGGCTGGTAGGAGGTCCAGTGTCCTTGTGGGGCTTACCACGATGAATTTACCTCTCAGTTATTTGCATATGGAAGATATGCAGGACACCTTCATATTTTGACAATATAGTTTCAGAAATGGAGATTGATAGTCAAAGTGCATTGAGAATTTCATATTTCAACATTGCCCTTGGAAAATTTGTGCCAAATTAGACTTTCCCATACTATATGTATAAAAATACCTTTGCCATATCTATCAATCATGTATATCAGCAATCATTTTAGTATGCAGTGCTTTAACAGACAGAAGCATCTGTAATTAAAAAGAACTTATTTGCTACAAGAAAGATTGAATTCTTTTTTCTTGTGTTTAGGCCATTCATCCTTACTATGTGTATTTTATTAGATTATATTTTTCTTGCTGCTGAGAAACTGTATAGCAGGAATATTGTGCTCTTTTATTTATTTTGAAAATCTTGTACATTAAATATATGAGGACACATTTAATTTTTTGTAGATAAATTGTTGATCTATTTATGACAAATAGGTACTACTGCTTGCTTCATAAGGCTATCGTTACTGCATCAAATATTATTAATTTTTAAAAAAAATTTCCTCTAAGTAATCAATATGTGCATATGTGTATATATATAAAAATTTGCATATACATATCATATGTGTACGTGTGCATATAAGTGTGTGCTCATCTGTAAAGAGCATGATGTGACAGTGTTTTCCATGTTCATAGAAAGTCCTATCAGCACTTCAATTTCCATACGCATCTGTATCAGTTTCTCAGACTTTCTCTGATTATTTTCTGATTGTTCAAGCTTTGACTCCCACTTTAAATGATTGCATGATATTTCATCATGTAGAGACATAACAATGCATTTAGCTTATTTCCTACTGTTGAAAATTAAATTTGGCTTCTGTTATTTATTATATGAGGATCCATGTGTATCAAACTGTAATCTGTATCTCCCACAAGATTTTTTAGGACCAATTCCTTGAATTAGCATGATATGCATATTTTAAGGTTCTTGAAATGTATCTTCAACATGACATGTGTTTAAAAAATTGTGATAATTTACAGTTCACAGGAGTGCTGACATGGGGCTTGAACTTGTGATCCTTCTGCCTCAACCTTCTGAGTCACTGGGATTACACATATGTGCCACCACTCATAGCTAGTATTTTTATTTTCAAAAGTGTTAGTTATTAGAGATGCTAAAATAATATTGTGAGTGAACAGTAAGTTTGAATTAGCAACTTTGAGCTGTAATAAATCATCCAGTACCATTACCAAAACCTACCTGGACACGAAGGATACAGTCTTGCAAGAGTTAACTCTGGAGACTTTAATGTTAGCAGTAAATTTTCATGAATGGGTTTGGGAAGAAAAAACAATTTCTATGCTCTAAGACTGATGTTATTAGGATCATTATCTGTCTAGTATGAAACCTCAAATAACCCCACCGTTTTAAACTTGTGTAGGTCTGTGGCTTGGGATGTGACTGCTCTCTGGAGGCAATTCAGATGACCAACATATTCACCCCCAGCTTGGCACTCCGACGGCCTGCGGCAGAAACTGGGTGCTGCCCCTTGGTCGGTGCGTGCCCTTCTGCGCACATGCTCGCAGGAGGGTGTCCGCTTGGGTTTGGTTAGGGCTAATCTGTCCTTCCCCGAAATCCGACAGCACTCCACAGGAAGCCCACTCCCGCAGCAATTCCACTTTTTGCCCAGGCCTAAGACTCCAGCCCTTGCTCTCTGTCCACCGCCAAAGTGCTCCTGAGCAGCCTGGCTCCACCGGGGAGGCAAAGCATTCCTGGTTCACACAGGTTCCTTTGTTTCAGCGGATGAACCTGGGCGATTCAGAAATCTCCAGACTGGACTGACCTGTGGAAGCTGCTTCAGAATATGCTGGACCCTGACTGCTGTCTTGAACAGGGTGCAGCCTGGTACCTGCTGGGTGCTGTCTGGCTGGAGTTGTGGAGAGGAAGTAACAGGGATTGGGGGCAGCGTCTGTCCCTGACTCAAGAACCCTTCCTCGAGTGCGCAGCGTAGTTTTGTAAAGCTCAGGGCCCCCCGAGGCTGGTGGGTGCTTTTCTAACTCTCTGCCAGCAGTCAGAGGCCTGCTCCCTAAACACAGGATGTAGCCAGTAATTGCCAGCTCTGAGGAAAGGCAGGAAAAAAAAATCCTCGTGACTGCTAAATGTGACTATGAATAGTGGGCCTTGCCACCAAGAAGAGAGAGAGGCAGAAACAAAAAGAATCTTGAATTGCCGGAGTTGCAGCTTAACAGCGGCAATTATGACTGTTGGGAGCTGAGCTCGGTGCCAGGTAGGAGGCGGCGGAAGGATGCAGTGTTTACGCAGGCGGAGCTCAAAGCTGCTCAAAGGCTCCTCTGTAGTTCTCAGCCTGGTCTGCAGCCCTTTAAGATCACCTCTGGGTTGTCTGCAGACAGGTCTGGAGGAGCAGGGGCAGGACCCCGCCTGTGTGCTCTGTGTCCACTCCTCAAGCTCCATAATACCTGCCACAAATCAGCCCCAAGACAGTGTAAATAAGAGTTTTGAGATATAGGCTTTAAAAGGGCTCTATTTAATAAATCAATTACTTTGTGGACATAAAAAGGTTTAGACAGATGCTTCAATTCAGCTGCAGAAAGGGTGAAGGGTGAGTGCTTTGGAGGTTAATGTAAATATTTGCCAGCTTTAAAAAACATATACAATTAAAAGCCAGAGGGAAGAAATTGCTGAAGGGTAAGTAACGACATGCACGCTGCGCCACATCAAACAGGATTTTCTAAAAGCAGGTCTGACAGTGCTCTGTAAAAATATACTGTAGAGTTGGAGGGGAAAGGGCGAGGGCAGAGGTTGTGGAGGAGAGCTGCTGCTGGCCCCAAACGCTGGGAGTCAAAGTGACTCTCGAATCACGTTAATTGCGGAGGTTTATAATTAAAATATAATTAAAACAATTGAAATATAATTGAAATGCCCTACTCCAAATGAGCATCTTTAACTAATTTATTTTAAATGATAAGGGCTCTACAATTTCATTCTGAATAGCACTAACAGCAGAGATGTTGCCTAGAAGTGAAAAAGGGTCTAACTTCTGCATCCCGTGCCTGAGGTTTGATGCTAGGAACCGTGGTAAGCATGGCCCGCAGTAAGTGGAAGGGCTGCTCGGTCGGGCTCCGCTGCCCCTCTGGCTCCTGTTAGCATGGAGAGTCCACAGGGCCAGGATGACGAGGAAGGCTGCGTGCTCGTTCAGAGCCGACGGCAGGAAACACTGCACCCTGGGGGAGACAGCACTTTCCTTCTTACTGTTTCACATCTCGACGTCAAAGCTCTAATGTCCACGTGGTCTTGTGATGAGAGAACACGGAACAGCTAATGGGCCAGGAGATCATTCACTAAAGGTTTTTTAATTGCTTGTGTATTCATGCAGAACATTTTCCAGAAATGCCATTAAGCCGCATCGCAGCTCGTACGACATCCTTGGGTGCCTTATTATTTGATGCTCTGAGCCACTGTGTGAGGTAGACCCATGGACACAGTAGTGAGGGTTCCACCTGGCGATCAGAACCCCAAAACATAAAGTGTTCACCTCGAAATTCCAGCCCTGGGTGCCTACGCCCATGCTCGGCCTGTTACTTGGTGGCTCTCACTGCTGCTGTGCCTAGGTTTTATTTAGCTTGCTTTTCTAGAGCTTCATGGAAGTGACAAAGGTCGGGTGGAGGGACACCTTGCTGCCTCATCGTGGTGCCACCTTTTCACCTTGTGCTCGCTGCTGAGCCCGTGTTGTGCACACTTGGAACGCGCAGGCTTCCCCAGGCCGCTCCATTCCAGAAACTTCCATGATAGGCTGAGGAGTAGTGTTGCCTCAGCTTACGGAAAGGGAGGATGAGCCTCAATGGGTTGAGACTCTGCCGTCCTCCATCTCTCACTACTGGTGTGCGTTCCTAGAGTGTGGGGAGCTTCCTGTGGGCACCTCCATTGTATCTGGAGATGCTCTACAGGGAGACTTTAATTCTCATGCCAGTAGGTATATAGCTGCCTAAAAACTCAACCACTGAATGGCGGGGACCCTCGTGGCCCCCAGGTTGTTAGCCCCCAAAGTCCCACGTGCTTAGGTGTCGCTCCCCATCTGCACTTGTGGCTTGCTTGTCCTTTGCGTACCCAAGCTGAAGGTGCAGTGGAGTAGACACTGCTCGAAGCCTTCTTAGCCCTGTGCTTTCCTGAATGGCGTTCACGTGTTCAGACTCAGCAGACAAACGCCCAGGGTGGGCAGCACTGGTCTTCGGGGGCTGCAGACGCGCAGGGTGTCTAGCAGCAGAGCCCCAGCGTCAGTGTGGACACCAGCTGAGCTCCACCCTGGCTCCCAGGAAAGTGGAGCCTTGGGGCCGGCATCTCCTCCACAGCCTCCGGAGCTTCCAGAGGCTGGGGCTTCTGCTCAGCAGAACCTGGGCCCATGTTGCTCTCTCTGAGCTCCCCACAGCCTGCGGGGAGCAGGTCAAGTTTTTGTGCTCTGTGTAAGACCACTCTGTAGCCCTTCTCCTGGGACCTGGACCACTTGAGCCAGGACTCTGCCAGAGCCTGTGTGGATGCTGTTCTTCAGCAGAAGTCCTCTGGAAAATCTGACCCTTAAGGAGGTGGCATCAAGAGATGAGGCTTGGGGGCTGGGGCAGGCCTGGATGAGTCACATGAAGCAAGCCCTCGTGGATGGGACTCGTGTCCTTGTGAAAGAGGCTCGAGAGGGGGCCCGTGCCCTGCCGGCTGCATGAGGACCCAGTGAGAAGTGCTACCTGGAGCGGGAACCTGGGTCCTCTGCTTCACCTTCCTGCAGACTGGGGCAAGTGGGGTCCACTCCCAGAAACCACCTGGTTTACGTAGTCTGGTAGACTGACACTCTTCTCCCACAGTCGTGTATTTAAACGTCTGTCACCCAGATTAGGCTCTGTTTTTTGAAAACAGGGATTTTGTCTAATTTGTTGCTTTTCTGACTGCCTCTGATTGCCACAGCCCTGGAGGTGGGAAGCCACGTGCTAGGCTGCCAAGTCCACAGCGAGCCTCAATTTGAAAATTCTTATAGACTCTGCAGCTCTTCTAAAAATGGCTTCTGAAGGGTGTTTATGAGTATCATCAGTATCACTCAAGGTTCAAGTCTCTAACTGATTCTCATGTTTCAGGGCCATATTTCTCTATGTTTGTTGAAAAGGGGATAGCTACATCCAGAAGATGCTGCTTAGTAACTTTCTCAAAGTTTTATGCTCATCCACTACACCAGTTATCACCTAGAACCGTAAGGTTGTTGTTCTCATGGATTACATTGTCATATCCCCCCTCCCAGAGATGTCAGTGAGTGAACACCACATAAGATTCCTTTCTTACTCTCCTGATGTCCCCTCAGGTCAGCCAGCCTTGCTCCATCTTGTGGCTGTGTCCACTGCAAAATGGAGAATCCCAAGACTAGAAGCATATGGAGCAGAAGAGCCAAGGACTTCAGAGAGAGCATCCTGAAGGGAGGCTGCCTGGCCTCCCTTCAGCCCACTGGCCAGGTGCCTGTCACACAGCTTGAGAGGGCTCCTGAGCCCTGCACTGCTAGGGACAGGAGCATAACACTGGCAGGGTCAGTTTGAAATCATGGATCCAAATGGCTCCTCTGAGGCTGGTAGGAAACTGACTTTGGAAGGAGTTTTTAATCCCCTTGGCTGTCCTCACTCTTAAAAGTTAGGGCTATTGACATCCTTAAGCACAGCCATTGGTCCAACAGCTTGATCATTTCAAGAACTTTCCTAGGTTCAAAACAGCCTGATTGAAGGATTTAGCACAAACAACACATTTGGGATAGCACATCACCTGATCAGTCTCATCTTGGGGGCACTGAGCGTTTTTAAAGGCTCCAGTTTTGAGGTATTTGGTACAGTGCAGCTTCCTGGCCATCAGCTGGGACTCTCCTGTGACCATCTGCGATTGCTAAATGGGTCAGATGGATCTTCTAAACTGAGATGTTCTTTAAGATGGTCTCCATTCCAAGACTGGGTCCCAGGGTCTGTGTTTGTACCTGTCTTTCTTGGGTGCCAGGAGGGCATCTACTGACTGGGGGCCAGGGTCTGGGCCCCAGAAGTTGAACGGAGCCCTTTCAGCTTGTTCCCTGTGGCATCAACTGTGAACATTGTGCTGATGAATGACCCCGGTTACAGACTTGCTGTGCACTTCTTATTTACTGGCTACCCAATATTTATGCTTTGCCAGCTTTCAGAAAAGATCTGAAATATAAAGCTCATTTGAACAACCAAGATTATTTTATGTTGATCAATCTCTCCCCTCCCTCCATCCTCCATATGCCTCATTACTCTTTCCATGAAGATCTAATATAATTCCTTTAACTCATTAATCCACTTCAAAATGCTGCTGTGGCTTCCTCCTTTTTGTTTTGTGGATTACCTTGTACTTTGTATTGCCTACTTGATTCTCCTTGCAGTCTTCGTCTACTTTAATACTTTTTTGACTTATAACACTCCTGATCCTAACACAGTAATTCTGAGATGTACCTGCTCTCAATGCTCTGTGTCGTATTTCTAGGTTTCGTCCAATTTTGGAGAATCAGTTGTGAGAAATCCGTGGGAGAGATGGTGCTGAAGCCTGGATCAGGCTAGTGTGTGGAAACTGTACTTTAAGATGAGGGACTAGGGGCTCTGTCCCCTTCCCCCACTCTGGGGGAAGTCTGCTCTTTTCCCTATGCTTTACTTTCTATAATAAAATTCGTCTACTACGCTTGAAAAAAAAGATGAGGGACTAGCATAAGAAATACATTTATTTAGCATCTACTGTGAGCAAGGGCTGTGCACAACCAACATCAGAGGATGATCTTTGGTGTTAATGGGTTTATAAATTATTGGTAAATTGTCTACATAAATGACTATGGAATAAGTCCTAGTGCTTAATAATGTTGCAAGATATATAAATGACAGATTGCATACTTTTAGAAATGGCAAGTGTTCCTCCCAATGCAGTTCTCTAGGGAAGATTTCCTGGAGAACAGAAGTCCGAGAGGGAATGTCCCATCAGATGGGTTGTACGCACAGAGACACACAGCAGAGCCAGAGTGGGATCTGCACGGAGCTGCGCCTGTGAAGAGGTCTGGGAAATCACACAGGAAAGGCTGGTTAAGTCTTCCAAAGGTGGCAGAGAAAGCTGGAATAGGTCTTAGGGACCAAGTGAGTCTCTGATGGTGTAAAATAAAACAACACTACACCGAGACTACAATAACCTACCAAGGTTCAGCTTGTTATTTCATTAGCTTAACAGGTTCTGGGGTCTCTTGAATGCTTCTGTGGTTGCAGCCAATCACATCTCCTGGGCATTTCATGTCCTCTGGTGCAAGCACCCTTGGCTTTTGGAGCTGCTGTGGATTTTCTCTTTCTGGGCATGCACCCTTCAAACGAAACTCACCACTCCTTCTCTCGTTCTGAGCACTAAGAGTTCTGAAAGGAAAGTTTTGTTGTTAAAGTTTTTTCCTTACATCGTGATCTTTCTTAATTAATACCCAGAGAAGGCTTTGTCTCAAGACTCTGAAATTGGATATGATGATATTATTTTGAACAGACAGAAGAAAATTGGTATTAAGGAATAGTCTAGAAAAATATTTGAGAAGCAGTTTATCCAGGCAAAGCATTTTGTAAACAGCTATATTTTTATTGCATTAAGAGCTTTAAGAACTTTGTGCAAATTGGTGTGTCAGCCTGAATAACCTTGTCTTAAAACCCCCTTTGTATCAATGCCCTGATCTGCTCTGACAAATCTGTGATTACATCATTCTTATTTCACAAATGAGAGCAGCTGGGTGAGTCTCCCCTGTGGCTGGAATTTTATGAGTTTGAAATTCAAGAACCTTTATTTAAAATGAAGCTGGAAGACATGGTGGATCGTCACTAAAAACATCACCAAACAAATAGAAATGAGATGGCAAAATGATGAGTTGTCAGAGCTTTCATTCCACAGAGACTTTTCTAGAAGCAGCATTTTCTAGAAGCAAAGAAAAGTGGCTGAGCTCTGAGAAGGCGAGTTACGGTTAGAGACATCTGTATACATTTAATAGATCTATAATTGGATTCAGATTCCACCAGGAAAGCAGGAGGAGGAAGAGCGACTGTGTGACCCTGGGTACTTCCTTTACAGGGATCATGCAAAACAGGGCCCCTGAACTGGAGCAGGATGGCAGAGTGGCCTGGTGTCCCTAAAACTGTAGGAAAGGAGCGACAGAGTCTTCAGAAGGGGGCTCACCCTGCTGGGCTCTGCAGCCTGGAGGGAGCTGCCCAGTTCAACGTTTGGAGCCTGGTCATTAACGTGATTACTCATTCCAACCAGGGCTAAGTCATTTTATTTGCATTAACTAAATATATTATGAAGAGAAGTCAGGCTGGCCATGACAATAAATAGAATATGGAGATTCCATTTACTTCTCTGGCAGAAGCCCAATCTCTTTTCATTTTCCCTTTCCCCCCTCACAATGCTCGCAGCTGGGATCCTGCATATATAAACAAGAAGGGCTGGGCTGCTGGTTTTTCTTCCTCTTACATTTGACGACTTTAATGTTTATAACATTTGCTAATTTCAATATGATTCAAGCATATTTCCTTATGCTGCTGAAACATAAAGTGCAATTTATTTCAATGAAATGAGCAAAAAAATATGCATCTCTTCCTACTTGTTTTTTTTTTTTAAGATATCAACTAAAATTCGATAACAGAGCAGCGCCTGAAGTATTAAACCATCACTATGGTTTGTAGATGCTGTGTAGTCGTTAAGTAGAAATTGAAGTATGAGAACTCTCACTACGCTGGGGCAGTTAGCAGGGCCCATTACCAGCAGGGCCTAAGTGCTGGGCTTCTTGTGCACTTGTGTGCGGGAAGAAGTAATTTAAAGATCTCCTTCCACTTCCAGGTCTCTTTATAGAATCGAACCCCATCATCCCCGTGCATCAGTGCCAGGCAGTGGGACAGCTGAGGTGATGATGTCCCGTGTCTTTGATGCCAGCTCTCGGGACTGTTTCTTTTTAATTCTCACAGCTGTGGCCAGGCTGTCTCCTTTACACTGGGACTTTTTCCTGAAAAGAACTCCTCCTTGCATATCTGCCTTGTCTGCAGCACTGTGAACCCACGGTTGTGGGCTCGGGTGCTCTGTGAACCCACGGTTATGGGCTCGGGTGCATTGTGAACACAAGCTTAGGGGCTCGGGTGCTCTGTGAACCCATGGTTGGGGGCTCGGGTGCTCTTCCACTCTCTTACCCACGCCCTCGCCCAGGTGGAACTGGGATCCTCGCTCGGTCTTGCCTTCTCAGCATGTTTCAACACACACACACACTCAAACATACAACACACACTTGCACACACACCCACACACTTACATGATCACAACACACATCCACAGTCAACACACACACAACACACTCATACTCAAACCCACAACACACACACTTACATGCTCACCACACCCACATTCACACATGCACACACACCCACATTCACACAAACACACACACACTTACATGATCACAGCACACACCCACAGTCAACACACACACACATGCAAACACACTCACAATACACTCACACTCAAACCCACAACACACACACTTACATGCTCACTATACACATTCTCATACATACACCTACATTCACACACACTCACACTCTCCCACACACTTACATGATCACAACACACACATGCACACACACTCAAACACACAGCACACACTTACATGCTCAGAACCCACACCCACAGTCACAACACACACACATGCACACAGTCAAGCACACAACACACACATTTACATGTTCACGACACACACTAACACACATCCTTACATGATCACAACACACACCCACAGTCACAGCACACACACATGCAAACACACAACACACTCACACTCACAACACGTGCTCACAACACACACACATGCTCACAACACTCACCCACACATGCAAACTCACAGCATACTTACACATATGCACACCCACACGCACACATACTCACACACTATATACCACACTCACAGAGCACACTTGCTCACACACATACACTCATGCTCATGCACACATACTCACTCTTATGCACACACACTCACTACATACTTTCTCATAGACACATGCTCACTCATATACTCACACACACTATACACCACACACATTCTCACACACACACTCACACACATGCACACGCACTCATAGCCACAGACACAGCACACATATGCTCACACTTGTTTTTCAAAACCTGAGAGTTACTGCAGTCTATGTTGATCTTTTCTACACCCCTGCGATACTGTCATTTTCTTTGCTTGACACATACTATTTTGCTTTTGCTACCAGGGGTTTGTGAGTCCATAAATTACTGCCGTTGGTGAATGGTTTTTGAATGAAAACCAGCCTCCATCGGGAGCTTGTCTAAGTCTTCTGCTCAGTCACTCCTATAGCAGTTTGGTTTGTGTTCAGCGAGGACCCATGAAGGCTGCTCTCCAGCCCTGCTCTCCAGCCCTGCTCTCCAGCCCTGCTCAGCAGCCCTGCTGTGTGGTGTGGTTCATTGCCTGGGTACCTGACTCGAACCGTCTTTACAGCCCGGACCTCACTCCCATGCCCTTCCTCTGCCTTGGTCAGGCTGTAATTGTCACCAGCTAAGCCCCGCTTTTGCAGCAGATATGCTGGCTTCTGCATACCAGATAAGGAAGCTGGATCTCTGCTGAGGGGCACCTCTATTATAGGGTAAGCAGGAAAGTGCGGCACTGAGGTCCCACCACCACGCACAGGGGGCTCCCAAGGGGCACTAGGCTCCCTTCAGGAGTCTGCATAACACATTAAGAAGTGACTTTTAGGCCAGCATTACACAGACTCTGAAATGCTTTTAACGCATGTGCACAACGCAACGGGTTGTGTAAGGCCAACATCTTGAAGCACCCTGTTGAAAGGCCATCCCACATGGCTGCCAGGACTGTACTCTTCCAACTCTGACAAAATAATTTTCTTAGCTTTCTTTACAATTTTATCCTCCAAATGTGCTTCCAAACACACTGTAATTTGGTCTGCCCATTTAGCTATTTTTAAATCTTGTAGTAAGTTTCAAAACTCAATATCACTTTCTTCCTAGGTATTAATTCTTGGATGCTTAGTGTCGTCTCCCGTGTTTCAGTTGCCTTACACGTACCTGCACCCTATGACCCATCCACAGTCATATGTGCACCCAACCCAAGCTATCACCATCCATTTCTCTCTCTTTTCTCTCTTTCTATTCTTCTCTCTCCCTATGTACTATCTATATTATTCAAATTCAGATTTCATTGGTCATTAATTGTTGATTTTTGAGCCATTAAGTCTAATAAGATTTCTGTTATTTTCAGATTTTAAATTTGTGGTATCAATCAACACTATGATACTGAAGTTAAGGAAGTGGTAATAGAGAAACACTTGGTGTGGTTTGGATACGAGGTGTCCCCTAAAGCTCATACGTGAGACAGTGCGAAACTCTTCCGTTAACTCATTAGAGTAGAGTGCGTCTCTCCCAGGTGCGCTGGCCCACTGTTAGGGACTTGCCGGCAGGGTAGCTGTAGGCAGGCAGAGATGGCTGAGGAGGCGTGTTACTGAGGTTGTGCCTTCAGGTTCATGTTTTGTCCCTGGTGAGTGGAGCCCTCTCTCTGCCTCCTGATGTCCTGCCCCACGCTGCTTCTGCCCAGATGCTCTGCCTCCCCTCTACTCAGGCTGTGGGGTCCCGGAGCATGGACCGAAACCCTGAAACCGTGAGCTGAATGAACTTTTCCTCCTCCAGCCCTTCTTGGTCAGCTATTTTGGTCACAACAACACAAAAGCTGACCAACACACTTGGATGTGCTAATACTTACGGGCACTTGTGGGAGAAAAATAACCTCTTTCATTAAAGGGCGATAGTAAAAATCCGTGATGAACATTTTCTGAAAGATCGCTTTTCCCTGCAAGAAGAGCACCAAACGCGTGCTCACTGCAACTCGGAGGGCGATTTGTGTTCCAGAGGCGTTCAGATGATTCCCAAGCATTTCCTTCTTGTTAGTGCAGCACTTAAGGCTTCTCAATCATGGGCAAGTCATGATAATGTCACCTGGAACCAGGCACAAAAGGCAGACAGATAGGAGAGCCATGGACAGTACGGATTTTATGTCACAATATAATCTAACACAGAATCTAAGAGCTCGCTGCCAGAATCCACTGTCTTCAAAGCAGGAGGTCAGATTCTCCTGTGTGCCACAAAAACCTGGAGAAGCAAGAATGTGACCCTGAGCAGCTGAGCAAGTCATCTCCTCAAGCTTGAAATAAAAATCCCACAAAACACGGGGGATGGAGAGAAGCAAGTCAGCCTCAGGGACATCGTGGGGCTCTCACGGGAATTATTTCTCCCCAGTAAGAAGAGCTGGGGGTGGAGGGACTTCCAGCATTGCAGGGACAAAGTCCACGCACAGGGTCTGCAAGTTCTGGAACCTGAGATATCTCCAAACAGGCTGGGGAGGCCCGCAAGTCATTCTGTCGCCTACGACCCCCTGGCAGGAGTGCATCTCAGGATGGAGTCAGTGTGAAGAGGACCAAGGTGAGGCCTGCCTGGGAAAGGTGGCCTTCGGGCGCCTCCTCACATCATCCAGCTGCACGTGAGATGGGAGGCCTGAAGGATGCCCAGTAGAACAGGATGCTGCTGGCTCCATTTCACCGTGTGTGGAGTGCAGAGCGCAAGAGCTCCCTGAGCAGCCTGCACACCTGGAACAGGCATGCCCACTCCGCACAGGGAGCCTGCTGCTCCGGCTCGCTCCAGCAGCAGGTCTCCAGAGCCATGTGGCGGTGCTGGAGCCCCTTGTCCTCTGAAATGGAACACCCTGGATTGTAAGCACAGTTCTGTTCACGGAGGGCTTGACCTAGTACCATCTAAGAGGGCCTGAAACTCCAAAAGACCTTCCCAGGGTCCAACATACTTGTTTTAATCAGCGTTTTTGCTGCTGTGACTAAAGGACCTAACAATAACAATTTTAGGAGGAGAAGTTTATTTGGGGACTCGCAGTATCAGAGGTCTCAGTCCATAGACAGCAGGATCCATTCTGGGGGCTCCAGGTGAGGCAAGGACATCATGGCAGAAGAGTGTGGCAGAGGGAAGAGGTTCACATGACGATCAAGAAGCAGAGGGAGAGACTCCACTTGCCAGGTACAAACTTAATACCCAAAGGCATGCTGGAGACCCACCTCCTCCAGCCACACCCTGCCGGCCTTCAGCTGCCAGATAATCCCTATCAGGGAATTAGCTCATAACCCAATCATTTCATCCCTGAGTCTTCATTGTCTCTCATGAACTTTTGGGAGACACTTTTTGTCCAAACCATAGCAGTGCTATATGGAAAAGGTCAATGAAATCTGGGAATGCACTCATACCCCAGTTTCTCTTAATGGGTTCAGTGGCCACCACAGGTGAGGTTCCTTCTACAATACAGCCCCCCAAACACTCCTGAAGTTGTTTCTAGTTAATAAAGGTTTTGTTTTCAACTTTGAAAAAACTCGCATAGCCGGCTCACTGGGCTTCCCCAGAGCAGTTTGTTTAAATCCTGGCTTGTTGACGGCTGTCACTCACATCTTAAGTGCCCTTTTATCCCTTTAGGTCACCTGAACGCAATGAAGAAGTGACTGTTATATGACTTAAACTCAGAGCTGTCCACGCTGAGGTTTCTTGATGTACATAGCATGGTGAGTTATTTTTGAGAATTCAAGAGGTAAAAAATTTACCTCCATTTTGTATATGTGTTTGTCTAATGAAGGCAAAAGAAAAAATTTGAGTCTGAGTCCATATTTCTAGGGATTTATTTGGATTTTCTCATTGCTGCTGATTTCACACCAAGCTTTGCAAGCACATCGTCACATGCAGATCTACACTTATTTTTAAGCTGTTGCGTGTCCTTCTGGAAGCTCCTTTACTGTGCTTGTGTTCTGCAAGTGCATTGTGCATGAGCACTTTGCACAGTGTGCACACAATCTTTCATGCCTGAGCATCGGGTGAGCAAAGTGCTGGGAGAGGCCAAGTCCATCCGTGTTCCCACTTTACTTTAAGTATTGAAATGTATAGTTGAGTCTACATATTTGAATTGTCAATGACAGCTATCCATTCATGTGTTTCAGATCTGACCAGTAGTTGCTATTTATTGAGTTCTTAGGATCCCACAGGTCTCTCATTTCTGCATTAATTCCTATCATAACTTGAAAGGATAAATACTTCAGCCTCACGTTGCAGAAAAGAAACTGAGTCTTAGAGGCCTCAAGCCTTGCCTCAGACAAAAAATGAAAAGAGAAAACACCTGGGATTTTTTTCTGAAGTTTAAGCTCTTAAGTCAGCGCAGCTTCCAACACCAGGTCACTTTCCATAGGTGTGATGTGTCGCTGAAGGCTGGCTAAGTTCCTAAGGAAAGGAGATTTTCCAGCTCATAGTTTTGGAGGCTGACAGTATGGCGCCCACCTGGCACTCTGCCCATGACTTCACCTTACTGGGTTCGTGTCCTGGTGGAGCACGTGAGGGAGAGGTCACACAGCAAGACAGAGTGTGGGAGGGCCCATCTCACAGCCTCCTGCTAGGGCCCACCTCTTCCAGGTCCCTCTGCCTCTCAGCAGCTCCACCTCTGGGGTCATACTCAAACCACATCCAAACCATAGCTGCTGCCCATCTCCAAACTGTAACAAATATTCTGCTTCATTGATCCGGGAGATTGCAGCTGAGAGTTTGTATGCTCTCCCACTCTCAGGGATGCATTGTAAGCTGAGACAGAAAGGATCCAAACAGAGGGTTTCTGGTCACTACTTCAGCTGAGAATGTCCTAGAACTCAGGCTTCAAGGGCTCAGCCACTGGGGCAGTGGGACATGACAGCTCCTCAGCCCTGGTCTGAAGGGCTGTTTCAGGTGGGACCAATCTTTAAGTTCCTCAGCAGCTAAGGATCTAGATGTTTCCTCTGTAATTAGCACTCCCAGTGATAATTCCAGTTATCATCTGCTGTATACTAGGCCTGGCTCACATGGATCCAAAGTAGCAAGACTTCTCAAATGTCGGTCCGTCACAGCCTCCCTAAGCATGCGTGCACTGCTGTGTGATAGACCCACCACTCCATTTAAACAAATGATTAAGCAGGGAATCTTCACTCTAAAATGAAACAGAAAACTGTCCCTTGTCGTTCATGCAAGGTGACGTTGTATGCATGCACTATGACTGTGTTTGGATGTTGTGACGAGGTACACGTGGAAGACTGAAGAAGTTCGTCTGTGTTTCCCTAAAGTCGTCAGTTCTGCCAAAGCAGTAGACCCCAACCATACTCTGGGAAGCCCAGAACCGTTTTCTCATCTATGCTCGTTCTGCAGTGGTGCACGGCTGTGTGCATGATTGACCGTTTGCAGATGCAGAGACTTAAGGTGTCAAGATATCCTGCCAGTGCTGCTGGGCACTGTCCGGTTCCAGTGCACCTGTTCTTCCCACTTCTGCCCAGGTGGAGGGCGATCAGAGGCATCTCGTGCAGTGCTCCTCCACCATAGAAGACACACGCTTGTGTCTGTGCTGTGACAGTCATCGTGGTGAACAAAGGAGAAAATCTTTAATGACTTTATACCAGAATTTAGATCACTGCATTTTTTTTAAAAAACAAGTTCACATTTCTCAAGGTGCATGGCTTGAAAGAACTGCTGTTCAAGGCTGTGTTTTGTTTTCCTCCTGTAGAAAAACCCAAAGGAAGATTCAAACCCTGCATGTCTGTGAGCGCACAGCACGGGCTCAGAGAACCATCTTCATCTGAACTGGTAACCAGACTTCCAGTCTGTTCCAGGAGCCCATTCAGCTTGTCCCCTCATTCGTAGGTCCCTGCATTCAAAGGGGAGAGACTACAGGCATGCACAGCTCCCAAGGTCCCACTGTCACGTTCCTGCTGGCTCTTAAGCTACTGCACAATGACTCGCCACACTGACACTGTAATGAGAACGTGGAAGACTTTACAGCTGTTGTTTCGGGGCTTGGGGGAGTGGGAAGGGAAGCAGGCTACTGCAGACACTGCTTCTGAGAAAGCAGAGGAACAAAGGACAAGAGGAGGAAGAAGAGAGGGGAGTGAGGAGAGAAGAGGAGAAAGGAGGGAGAAACCACTGAGCCTCAGTTCTGCCGCCGACAACTTCAGCTTCTAGGGAAGCTCAGGGAAGCACGGGGAGCCGTCTGAAGGTGCGTCCCCTGGGATCCCTGTGGCACCAGCGCCAGAGCCGCAGGGGAGGTTTCTGCTCAGCATAGCCCCTCACTCGGCCTTCACATCGCAGTGTGTTGAAAGGCGTCCATCTCATTACAGTGGGTGCGGTAATTTAATTTTGTAAACTGTAGTTACAGGGACTTAGAGACCTAATTGGAAGCTCGACAGCTCGTATCTAGTGCCTAGGAGCAGAAGCCCGGATTCTCAGAGCACCTCAGAAGATGCTGTGTCCAAAATCAAAGCACGCTTCTTAACCTGCATCAGCGTGCCCTGATTCAGAGCAGCTCCTTAAGTAGAAGAAATGTGTATTTTTTACACTCGCTGCTCCTGTTGAAAGGAAGGGCCACGATGTGTTTCTTTGATCACTAGTGGCCTCACACAGAGAGAGGCCAGAACACAATCAGTAAACAGAGGACATGCAGCCCTTGGGGAGGTGATGTCACCGAGGCCCCCAGCAGGGCTGGGAGTCAGCAGGGGCGGAAGATGTCATCTGGCCCCAGGGGAGGAATAGAGTTAGTTCTCTGCATGATGTCATTCCTTCTCTTCCCATTTCATGTGCTCCTGCTTTTTATAGAACCAGTTCACTACCTTCTTGACCCGGCCACTTTCGGTGCACTATGTGCAATCACTTAAATTGTTTTGACTTTTCTCCTTTTTCCTGATCCTTCCAATTGCATATGGAGTATTTTTCATTAAGAGATGATCACCAGAAAAAAGCTTTCCACAAACATTAGCAATTCTTTTGACTTTTCTGTTTCTACCACTACAGCTGCCACTAATGTGCTGATGATAGTGAGCACCTACTGTGTGCTGTGCTCTGTACTGGGCTCTCATACGCCTCATTCAGCTCCCACACCCATCCCTGCCTGGTAAGCGCTGGTATGTTAGTCTGCAGGTTTGGAAGCGAAGTGTAAGAGAAGGCAAATGACTTGCCACGGTCACACAGGCACTCAGCCACTGAGCGTAGGAGCTAGACTACTGTGTGAGATTCTGGGATGGAACAGAGGTTGCGGGCTGGGGATCCTGGGCACTGAAGAGATGTGCTTTGTGTGGGAGGCCACCACAGGCCACCATCAGAGAAGTGCCAAGGAGCAGCCTGAGTCTCTGTCCTATGGACAAATCACATTGCAGGTGATCTCGCCCTTGGCTCCCTGGAACACCCCCACATGTCCCATTCTGACCACTGGCTCTAGACTGAGATGGCTGAAATCCTTTCCTAATATCATTTCCTTTGCAATCTCAGTCATGGTGACACAGCTTACCACTGAAAAATCAAATGTCACAGAGGAGTACCTCCTCCTCTCTGAGAGGTGGCAGATCAGACTTAACCCCTTCTGCTGACTTTATTCACCCCAGCCCCAAGGGTCTCGCACTTGCACCTCTCTGTTCATCCCAACAATCCTACAAAATCTGCTCCATCTCAAGTCCACAGTCCACATGACCACCAGGAGGACATAGCTGAAATTGAAATTCTACCAAATCTAGTTTTCCTGAAATCCTCATGGCACCCCATTGTCAATATGGTGATCATCAGCCATATGGAACTATTGAACAATTGAAATGGCCTAGACCAAGTTGAGCTGTCCTATCACAGCAAAGTATGCATCAGTAAAATCGGAAGGATGTAGGCTAGCTCATGAGTAACCTCTATATGGTTTGCAGGTTGAAATTAATGTATTTTGGATGTATTGGGTAAAATTAAAGTTGTTAAGATTAGGTCTGCTATTTATTCTTCCATTTTTATTAAGGAGTTGAGTTGTCGTGCAATCATAAATGCATGTAAAGTAACAACAAGATATGCATTTGATCCTAAACCTTAGTCCCCCCACATTGATTCTTCTATATTATGTCCCTTTAGCAAATATAAATCTCTCTCTCTCTCTCCCTCCCTCTCTCTCTCTCTCTCTCTGTGTGTGTATGTGAGATATATACATCTCATTTTGAATTTTCCAGAATTAAATGATTACATAAATATTATTTCACTACTCAGCAGGAGTAAAGATTATGCTACATAGTTGATTGTTTCCCTAGATCCCTCGCTATCTTCCCTTCCTCTCCCTTCCCCAAACTCTCCCCTGCGTATGGCCATGGTTCTCCTAGATTATGTGTTGCTTGCTTTTGCTGGGTCTAATGCATGAGTTTGACTACCTTTCACCCAAGCCTAGGTTTTCTTCTAGCCTCCACAAATGAGGGAAAATATTCAACCCTTGAATCTGTGGGTTTGGCTAACTTTGCTCAGCATGATTTCTTCCATTTCCATCCATTTACCCTCAAAGGCTGCAAGATCATTTCTAATAGCTGAGTAGGACTCCATTGGTGTGAGATGTGTGCGCGTGCGTGCGTGCGTGTGTGTGTGTGTGTATGTACATATATATATTCTGAGGGGCATCTGGGTTGATTCCATAATTTAGCTATTAAAAATTGAGCTGCTATGAATATTGATTTTGCTGTGTCACTGTAATGTGATGGTTCTAGCTCTTCTGGGAAAATACCCACAAGAGGTATATAGCTGGGTTATATGGTGGATCCATCCCTAATTTTTGGAGGAGTCTCCACCTTGCTTTCCAGAGTGGCTCTACCAGCTGCAGTTCTACCAACAGTGTGCTAGTGGTCCGATCTCTGCACAACCCCTCCAGCATCTGTTACTATTTGTATTTTTCATCTTTGCCAGTCTGGCCGGAGTGAGGTGAAATCTTAATGTAGTTTTCATTTACATAGTGATTTAGAACATTTTTTTCATGTATCCATTGGCTTGCTCACTTCCCTCTGTTGAGAAGTTTCTGTTTAGTTCTCTGGTCCATTTATTGACTGGATTGTTTGTGGTTTTGGTGTTAAGTTTTTTGAGTACTTTGTAAATTTTGGATATTAGTCCCCTGTCAGAAGAATCACAGGCCATGATTATCTCCCATTCTGTAAGTTGTCTCTTGACAATTTTGACCAGTTCCTTGGCTGAGAAAAAGCTTTTTAATTTAGTGGTATCCCATTCATTCATTCTTGATTTTAATTCTTTTGCTTTGGTAGTCTAGTGAAACAAGTCATTGTCAACTCCCAAATGCTGGACTGTGGCTCCTAAATTTTCTTCCAACATTTGTAAGGTAGTTGGTTTAATTCCTTATTTCTTGATCCATTTTGACTTGATTTTGGGGCAAGGTGTCAATTTGGGGATGTTGTATATATCTAGAAATATGTCCATGTCTTCCAGATTATTTAATTTAGAGGAGTACAGTTTTTCAAAATATGCCCTGATAATCTGTGTGATGACCTTGGGGTCAGTGGTTATCATCCCCTTTTCATTGGTGATTTTGTTGATTTGCATTGATTATCTCCTTCTTTTAGTGAGGTTAGCTTGGGGCCTGTCAATTTTATTTATTTTTTTGAAGAATCAGTTCTTTGTTCATTAATTCTTTTTATTGTTGTTGTTGTTCACGATTTTGTTGATTTCAGCTCTGATCTTATTTATTTCCTGTCTCCTTCTGGCTTTGGGGTTAGTTTGCTTTTCCTTTTGTAGGGATTTGAGGTGGAGCACAAGCTTGTTTAATCGAGATCTCTCGTGGTTTTTAATGTAGGCACTCAGTGCTATAAATTTTCCCCTGAAGAATGCTTTCATGCTGTCCCAACAGTTTTGTTATCTTGTTTGTTCATTTTCATATCTTCCAAGAATTTCTTGATTTCTGTTCTCATGCGTTCTTGGATCCATTCTTCATTTAATAAGGTTTTCAGTCTCCATGTATATTTGTGTTTCTGTTATGATTTTTGTTCTTCATTGTTAGGGTCATTGTCTGATAGGATACATGGGATAATACCTACTTTTTATATTTTCTGAAGTTTCCTTTGTGAACTAGAATATGATTTATTTTTGGAAGGATCCATGCACTGGTGAGGAGAATCTATACTCAGCCAATTTGGGAGGGAATATTTTATAGATGTCTGTTAAGTCCATTTGATTTGTGGAGTTAAGTTTAGACTGGAGATGTCTTTTTTTTTTTTTTTCTTTTTTTTTTTGCTTTGATGATCTGTCAATTGGTGATAGGTGATAGAGGAGTACTAAAATCTCCCAGTATTATTGTGTTGTTTTATGTCCTGGAGTAATTTTTCCACATATATTGGAGGATTCATGTTTGGAAAGTATATATTTACTATGATTATATCTTCCTGTTATATTTTTCCCTTTATTAGGATGTAGTGACCTTTTAAAAATCTCTTTGGATTAATTTATTAAATTTACTTTATTAATTTATTAAATCTACTCTTTCAAATATAAATATTGCAACTCCAGCTTTCTTTCTTAGGCCATATGCCTGATAGATTTTTTTTCTTTCCTTTCATTCTCAATCTGTGTGTGTCACTGGCTATAAGGTAGGTCTCCTGTAAGGAACATACTGTTGAATTTTGATTTTGATCCAATCCACTAATCTGTGACTTTAATTGGAGTGTTGAGACCATTCACATTCAGCGTTAGGATAGTTATGTGGTTGTAGCTCATAGTCATCATGTTCTAGTGAGTTTTGTGCTTTCTTAGTCTTTTGAAAATGTGTACTTTCATTGAATTTCCTCTGTTTGTGGATTTTGAGGAGTGTTTGATTGTTCTGCTTTCTGGATTTTATCTTTTAGGATTCTTGGTAATGCTGGTTTTCTGTTCATGAATCTTGCAAGTTTGATCTTATCATGAAATGTTCTTATTTCCCCATCCGTTATGAAGCTGAATTTTTCTGGGTAGAGTATTCTGGGCTGCAGGTTATGGTCATTCAGACATTGAAAGATCTTCTTCCAGGATCTTCTTGCTTCCAGAGTCTGAGCTGAAAAGTTAGCTGTGATCCATATTGCTATACCTCTGAATGTGTTTTGGCGTTTCTCTCTTGCTGATTTTAATATTCTTTCCTTGATTTCCCTGTTACACATTTTGAGTGTGATGTGTTTCTGTGAACTTCTAACTTGATTTGGCCTATTGGGTGTCCAGTATACTTCCTGGATGAGTATATCTTATTCTATTTAATCATGGGAAAATTTTTCTTTAACAATTTCATTGAGAATGTTATTAATGGCATTCATTTATGTTTCAATTTCTTCCTGTATCTCAATTACTCTTAGATTTTTTTCTTCTAATTTCATCCTAGACATTTTGAAAATTCTGCTCATGTCCTGTGAGGTTTTTTTCTGTTTTGTTATCAGTGAGCTCAAATTTACTAATCCTATCTTCATTGTTGGAATTTCTTTCTTCCAGAGCTGAGGATATTTCTATTGAGGTTAATCTATCTTTAAATTCTTCTATTATTGTTGATGTGATTGACTGAATATTTTAGCTCTGTTACTTCCTTCTTCAGTATGTCTATTTCTTTGATAATAAAGTTTTTCATCTCTTGAGTTTTCTTACTTAGTTCCTTCATTAAATCTTCCTTTAGTTCATTGTTCCTTTTAGTAAATAGATCGTTGATAATTATTTCTAGGTTTTAATTCCACTCCCTGTTCACATGTTCTTTGCTTAGGGAGTTGTTGGCTTGAGGTGAACCTTTTTTATTTTGATTCCTCATTTTTGATATTTTTCTTCTGTATCTTTGAATTGAATTTCCCTGTGGTGAAAGTACGCAAGTCTGGAAGTGCTTCTTCCTTGAAGGTCAAAGGGTCAGGTTAGGTACCTCTTCACTGATGACTACCTTTCTCCAGAAAGCTGCTTCTGTTTTGATGTACCTTATGAATCAAAGTCCCAGCGCATTCATCTATAATCTGTTGGGGGTGCATGACAGAAGCTCAGCAGCATGGGTGCTTTGCTGGGTCTAGGGTCCCATATTGGGCTGGAACAGGCCTCCTGTACACCATAATGGGACCTGGGATCCTTAGCAGTAAGTATGGGCTCAGTATACCTGGACATGGCATGAATGGGCCGTGTCTGGATGGCTATGCTCCTAGTATGGCTGGGCGGTTTTGGACGGGGGGGTGAACCTGGGTGGGGGTGCTCTCTGTGCACCTGAAGGGCCTGTCACCTGAGGCCGGGGTCAGCGCACGGTGGTTTCTGGTGTTGGCTCCAGCAGGGTTCTTGCATGGTGGTGCCCTGGGTAAGCCTGAAGGGCCCCTCAACTGAGGCCTGAGTTTATTCTTCCTTCTTTTAATGTGGCATCAAGATAATCCAAAGTTACATATGTGACTTTCTTGTGTCTCATTTTATTTTTCTATTCAACAGTGGTGACCTTGAGGATAAAATACACAACACACAAAATGCCCCTTTATACCCTGCATCCTCCTCTGTCTGCACCCCCATCCGTTCCTGTTCTCCAGTTCCCATCTCAGATGGCGTCTTTGGCACCATTAAGACTTAACATTCTCCAAAACCCACCCAGCCTTTGTCTTTGCTCAGGTCTTCTCTCCTGGAATGTTCTGCCTCCCACAAGGCCACCTATCTTTGAGAACTCCTAACTGCTATTTATACTTGGCATGTTGGATGTTTTATTCTCCAAAGCCCTGCTTTTACCCTCCCCTCCTGAATTGGGCTGGGCGACTTGACTTTATTAAATTATAGGAAAATGACAGTGTCTTTCCTTTCTTTGTTTTCCCAGAATCTAAACCCATGGGCTGGCAGAGACTGGAGACTTCATGAAAGCTGGTTGAAAAGGAACGAGTGAGTGGGCATTGGGGTCCTGTGTCTGCTGCTGCTGCTGAGCCTGTTGGGCCCCAGGGGCACCACACAGCACACTCTCACCCCATGCGGGCTGCAGGAAGTCAGCTCTGTTTGGGCTTTAAGGGTGTCTAGCTGAGGCAGCTGGTCATCCTATCCTGCTGCTACATGGATAAAGCCCTTGGCTCAACCCAAGACAATTCCAGGCCAGTGAGCCTCAGTCATAAGGTTATATTTGAGCTCTCTGGGAAACATGTCATGTTCACACTGGTTAATAATGCACAGACTGAGAGGAAGGGGATGCCACACTCCCTAGGCAAACTCAGAGCCTGAACACAGAGCACCCTGCAGAGTGTAATACCTGGGAGGGCAAATGGGAGAAACTACCTCGGTGACATTGTTTAAGGCCACATCCAGCCACTCTGAAGCTAGACCACACTTACCCCCAACAGTTTGAGTTAGCAAATCATCCACTTGCCTTTTAAATTTACTTTTATTGCCATAAAAATCACCCCAATGGATTCAGAAGCAGATGTACATATTGCAAAAGAAAATCTTCAAATTCAAGTGGAGGAGCCTGAAACAAGAGCAGGGCCAAGCCAAGGCCTCCCAGGGCCACCTGCAAGGGTGTGTGCAGTTCAGGATACTGGAAAGGTGATTATTTATTTTTGTACTTTCTAAATTGGGTAAAAATCGAGCCTGTTAAGGCAGTGATGAGGAAATCCAAACATGCAGTAGGACTGAGATGGGGAAGCCTTGCTCACAGGTTGTTCACAGACAATGCACTGCCTTCTCCTTCCGAAAGTAAGGGATCACTTCCACCACGAATAGCCATTTTCTGAGATGCACCTTGAGTGCAAGGATTGTATTCACAGTCTCCTTGTGTGAAAGAGCTCAAGATGAAGGACAAGAGCTGAACGGAGGACTAAGCTGATCAGAGAGCACCTGGCCATGGCCAGCTTCCAGAAAACCCTAATGTTTGAGTCAGTCAGTTTTTGCTGTCTGGAAATGCCTGAGTCAGGGCACTTTATAGAGGAAGTAGGCTTATTTAGCTCACAGTTCTGGAGTGTCAAGAGCATGGCACTGACATATGTTGGCTGTGGTGAGGACTCACCAGAAGGGGTCGCAATGGTGGGGCAGGTGTAAGAGGAAGTGGTCACATGGCAGGACATCACAGAGACTGGGGACCACCTAGGTCTCATGACATCCACAGTAATCCCTCCTGAGGGCACCACGCCAGTGACCTGAAGAGCTCCCACTGGCCACCCTTTAACATCATCATACTGGAAGTCAGGTCTCCAACTCTTGTCCTTGAGGAACATGCCTGAGCCCTAGCACACCACACACCTGCTCAGCATCCTATGTTCTGTCTTAGCATCTTCTCTGTGATGGCACAGAGTGGGAACCTTGTGAACAGAAATAAGCAAAGAACCTGAAAAGTGTGTGTGTGTGTGTGTGTGTGTGTGTGTGTGTGTGATACCAGGACTTGAACCCAGAGGTCTACTACTGAGCTACATCCCCAGCCCTGTTTACTTTGTATTTTGAGACAGGATCTTGCTAAATTCCTGAGGTAGTCCTTGAACTTGCAATCTTCCTGCCTCCAATTCCCCAGTCATTGGAATTATAGATGTGTGCCATGGTGCCCAGGTAAAACCTGTAAATTTTTTTTTTCAGGGCTAAGGACCAAACTCGGGGCCTTGTGCATGCTAGGCAAGCGCTCTGCCACTGAGCTAAATCCCCAACCCCAAAACCTGTAAATTTTTGAAGGAATGCATTGTAGTGTAGCTCCTGGCGTAGTGAAAGTAGTCTGGGGCTGAGAAATCCTAAGCCTATGTAAATTAAACACTGGAAGTATGCACAGCCCCAGAAAGCCATTCTCCCAAAGCCGTCTCTGATGTGGCCCTGGAGGACAACAGACAACCAATCCAGAGCCCAGACTGAGAGCCTCCTACTCCCTTGGGAGCCCTTGTGGCTCCCTTGAGCAGAAGGAAGGTGCCACGGAACACTTGCCACTCAGGATTGTCCAGAGGAAGCGGGTCCTCTGTGCAGTATCAGTCCTGGCCTCTTCAAACCACCGTGCCCCAACCTCGTGTGGACGTGACTCCTCTCCAGTGTTCCACCTGCAAACACAAAGTCTCACAGATGCAGCCCTTGATCAGGGCTCCCCCTAGTCCATTTCTGTTCCCACTGCAGCACAAAGTTCCTGAAGAAATGTGTGCCCCCTGGGCTGCTCAGAACTCAGGAGCTCCAGCATGCACCTGTGGCCCCCTTGAGGGCAGCCACTGCCCCTGGTGCACTAGGAGGGCGGGTACCAGCACAGTGGCAGCCTCTACCTGGGCTGGGTGGTTGGAAGGAATAGAGGCTGACTCAGCTCTTGCTCCTGGGAAGTAAGACCAGGTGCCAGCATCTGGTAAGGCCTTCTTGCTTGTCAGGACATGGCGAGGGAGTCTCATGGAGAGAGGTCAAGTATGCTAACTCCTTACGAAGCCACTATTGTCATTATGAGGGCCCCTGGTAACCTCACCTCAGCCCAACTGCCAAACGAAGGCCTCTCCTCCAAGAGCCATGAGCACATGCCTCTGAGGGTTAAGTTTTCCACACTTGTGCTTTTAGGGCACACACTCAAACTGGCAGCTAATCAAAGACAAGGACACCTGGAGCAGGCCTCACCCCCAGCAGCAGAGCACAGGTCTGAGAGGACCCTGCATGCATGACCCAACCCAGGTCATGTCTAACTTCAGGGCTCTTTTTCTGTATTGCTGAGAACAACTAGAGTTGGAATTCCTAGCGACAACAACAGAAACATCTAATCCACTGATAGAAATATTCTCAGATAAAATAAGACATAAAGCAGCAATAAAGATTCTGCAGCATATCCTCGGTACATTTCATGATACCTGGCTCCAGCATAGAAAACTGGTTAGCGTGTCTATGGTAAGAATTTAAAAGACTAAACCAGATTACGTTACACGAGAACAGAAGAAAGGGAGTGTGATTTTATTTTCAATATTTAGGTGGCATAAAATTAAACAAATCTGGCTTGAATTCTTCTAGGAGCTCTTATTTATTATCTTTAAATCTGATGTATATTTTTAGAGGGGGCATCTGGCATTGGTGCTATTGTGAAGGTTTCCAACTACTTTGGAGAGAGAGAGACTATAAGTACATGTGAGTGTGTGAACTTGTATGTGCACTCATGCCCCCCCCCCACACCATTGCCAGGGAAGTATAAATTTTATATTTGAAAGTGGTGTCACAATAATTTTTCTGCATGAGAACGTGCCTTTGGAAGGTTTTATCTTGAAGACATTGACTAAGATAAAATCAGTAAAGTCTGCCTGAAATCTGTCCAGCTTGTGGCTGAAGTAGCTGAGTTCACTATAGTTTGCAATTCTCTCGTTGTTCAAACTAGGACCATTCAGTCAAAACCATAAAACCTCTGTAATAATATTATTGGAATTTTAAATTATAAAGTTATATGCATTTTTTCTTGTCTGAAAAGGCATCCAGGCTTCAAGCAGGAGGGAGCTGATCGCTGCTACCTACACCAAAGCGGTTCACAGTGTCAGGTGGCAGAAGACAGAGCTGAGCATGGTTCCTCAAAGTTACCAGCTCTCTTGAGAATCAAGTGTTCAAGAGTCCAACTTCACATGGCATGCTGAGTCCAGCTTCGTTCTGACCTTCCAAAGATGTGAAGTCAGACTTCCCAGAGATCTATTCCTTTCTCTTCTTCTTTTTTTTTTTTCTTTTTGTCATTTGGGTGAGCTTTAGTAGGCACAAACTGCTCTTCTGTAGAGGCTGAAATGCTGGTCTGCAACAGGTGGTGAGGAAGGTCACATAGTGAAAGATGAGTACCTTCATCAATTGAGGAGTATCCAGGATCACATCTATTTAGTGACAGCTTGGCATAATGAAGCTCTCTATGTGTGGCTTCCTGTGGTAGCATTAGCAGAGAAAGGCAATTATGTGATCAGAGGCAGGCTGTCCTGCAAAGAGAAGGGGTGTCACCTACTTGGAACAGCAGAAAATGACCCAAATTCCTCTTTCATGCTTGTGTTCTCAGCTATAAAATACTCCTTTTTTAAGACTTGAGAATGCTTATAAAATTCCAGTGAAGACTGAGTACTTTATCTTTACTATCACTGCATCCAACTGGCATGGCTTGGATGTGAGGTGTCCCTCAGAAGTTCATGTGTGAGACCAGACAGGAGGGCTTGGAGGCAAAGTGGTTGGTTTATGAGAGCCTCAACATGGTCAGTGAGTTAATCCTCCTCTGGGATTAATGGGGGCACCTGAATGCAGGTGGGGTGCAGCTGCAGGAGGTGAGTGACTGGGGGCATAGCTTTAGGGTACATATTCTGTGTCTAGTGAGTGGATTCGCTCTCTGTTTCCAGATCATCGTGTGAGCCACTTCCCTCTGCCTCATTCTTCCATCATGATGTTCAGCCTCACCTCAAGCCCAGAGGAATGGAGCTGCCACTTGTGGACTAAAACCTCTGGAATTGGGGCTGGAGTGGTGACTCAGTGGTTACATCACTTGCCCAGCATGTGCAAGTACATGGGTTCAAACCCCAGCACCCACATACACAACAAAGTGTTGGAGCAACAAAAGCCATGTGAAAAACTCAATAAAAATTGATTCTCTCTCTCTCTCTCTCTCTCTCACACACACACACACACACACTGTCCTTCTCTCTTAAAAAAAAAAAAAACTCCTCTGGAACTACGAACCTCGAAATAAAGTTTTCTTCTTAATATTGTTCTTGTCAGGTCCCTGGCTCACAGCAATGGAAAAGCTGTGTGAAACACTAGTGTCCTTTCAGTGTGCAAATTGATCCCACAAATGGTGAAACTGCATAATCTCTACCAACTTCCACCCATTCATTTTACAAAACTGAAGTCCCAGTTTTAATTTTATTTAATTTATTTTTCAGCTGGGATGGAAATTAATGGAGCACAGTGAGGATTCAATCCATAAGGAGAAGCTTCTAGACCCTCAGAATCTGAGCCATCATTGCCATTCCCAGAATGCTCCCCTGTAACTTTCAGCAATGGGAGCTTCTTAGAAATAGCTTCAGATATGTAGTTTTTTTTTTCATTTTTTATGCTTTGTACTTAAAGTTTTACAACTGTATAAATTGCTATTCATGTCTCTGTTATAATTATGACCTTTAATTGTTGATATTGTGATGAAAATATTGGTTATTCAATGATAATTTAGTTTCTAAGTTCCATGATGTTTCAATTAGATATTACCGTTCTATTCTCTCATATATGTTAAGCCCTGCAGAGGTTTAAACACTGATATTTTCAGGTCTATGGGGCTGGTTTCTAAAGGCTGCTGTTAGACTCAACTGAGTCAACTAATTTTAACAATTTCCCTTCACTTCCTCCACCCTGCCTCAACTTATTTTTCTAGTCTTTTCAAACAGAAAATTAGGGCATGACTGCTATGAAAGTCTTTTATAAAATTCATTTTTAGGCTGAATTCAGAGTTTCTCATTACTCCAGTCCTTTCATCATATGAATGATCTCTAATAACTATATAAATACACCAGTGAATGAAATGTTCCAGTTAAAAGAAGAACTAAAAACTACAGTCTCTCGTTAAAAGCCAAACCTGGTTGGGAGAATAAAAAACTCTGCCATTTATGAGAAATAAATCTAAAAAATAAAAAAATACAAAGGAAACATCAATCAACAGAAAGCTACGTAACCATGGTATTATCAGATAAAGTTGACTATGAGCCCAAGCATTACCAGAGGTAAAGAGGTAATGACGAAAGTTTCCATGTGCAAGGAAGATAAAACAATTTAAAGGTTTCATATCATTTTATGACCTCAAAATATGAAAAAATAAAATTACACAACTATAAGAGAAAATAGATTAATCCACAGTTAATCTGGGAGATGTTGCAGTACCACACTTGGTAATGAAAAGAACAAACTAATAGAAACTATCAAGAATAGAAAGATTTAAAGAAAAGGAATAAGAAAACTCACCCAACAAAGTATTATGGTTTGGATCTGAAATGTCCCCACAAGCTCATGCGTTGACTGCTCAGTCCCTACTGTAGCAGTGTCCAGTTGGAGGTGATGGATCCTGAGGACCCCGATCTCATCGATGGATTAATCTACCTATGGGTTCATAATTGCATGGACTGCAGAAAGATGGTGGAAGAGGTGGGACAAGCCATGGAAGGGTGCATCTTGTCTCTGTCCCCCTCTCTTTTGGCAGTGTGAGGTGAACAGTTCTCTTCTGCCATTCTTTCCCCACCATGAGGTTCTGTGTCACCAAAGGTCCAAAGCAAGAGAGTCAAGGGACCATAGATGAAACCTCTGAAATCATAAGACAAAGTGGAGCTCCTAGTCTAACTTGATTTTCTCAGGTATTTTCTTACAATGACAAGAAGCTAAGCAATGAAGAAAGGAAGAGAGAGAGAGAGAGAGAGAGGACAAAAGAAGAATGCTATTGAACTCAACTGTAAAATATACATTTTTGCAAGAGTGTGTGGAACATTGTTCCCAAACTGAATATATCCTCATCTGTAAAGCAAAGCTTAGCACACTCTAAATGTTTCAGGAAACACTGACTTTTTGATAGCCATACAATTAAGATGGAAATAAATAGTAAAAAAAATACCATGAAAAATGGTTATATAGTCTTCTTCCAAGAAACCCATCAATCAACGCAGACATTACAATGGAAATAAAATATTCTGAACTGAATTATGATGAAAACACAATTTATTAGAATTGTGTTGCAGTGCTAAAGTAGTAAATTAGTATTTAAATAGATATATATGTAACATAGAGAACCAAATATCTACCTCAAAAAGTTAAAATAAAAGGAGACTAATAAAACAAAATCAATGAAATATAAAGTAAAAGAAAAGAAGGAAATAAACAAAATCAGAACAGAAGACAATAAAATGGCAAACAAATATGGAGACCCACAGATTCAAATGGCATTTCTTTAAAAGAATAAAGTTGATAAATTTACAAGACTGATGAAAAGAAAGTATAAATAACTAATTTGGTGGATGAAAAGAATAAGTTCTTATTTTCCATGCAGATTAGAAAGATAGGAAAGCAACATTATGAATGACTGTAAGCCAACAGAACTGAAAATCTGCTTTAAACAGAGAAAATATTCTAGACAAGTAAAGGTCAGAAAATCACCTGCTTTTCATCAGAGAAAACACAAATGGCATTTATCACATGGAATTAAAACAACGCCCACTATGAAAATCTTAGATACAGATATGTTCACTCTAAATATTTTACTAAATATTTAATTTATTTAATCAAGTTATTTCACAAAGTCATGTAAATCTGTCCAAAAACACACAAACGTGTTCTTCAACGTTATCAGAAACTGAGAAAATAGAAACTGGACATGGAGGGACAGTCCGTATTCATTGGACTAACAAATATTCAAACAGCTGACCAAACCAGTGTCTCTGAGCACGTGACGTGGATGGAACTCGTACTAGCTGGCAGGAAGCCACCCCAGGATCCTCAGCAGAGGTGGAATAGGCACACAGTTCAATAGACAGTTCCATGTATGATAATAAATGTGCCCACAGAAAGTTAAGTACGTGCACAAACAGATCAATGTGTAAGAATAACATTTGCAGCAGTGTGCATAAGTAGTTAAAAACTGGAAAAAATCCAAATAACCATCATCAGTTTATTGGGCAAATAAATTGCAAAATATGTGGACAGTGGAGCATTGTACAGAAATGTAAACATATGCCACATGCAACTTGGGCTAGTTAAGAAAAAATGTTGAGTAAGAGAAACAGTGAAAGAATCCATGTTGTATTTAGATGGAAAGAATCCATTTAAATAAAGTTTTAAAATAAACAAAGCTAAAATGTGATAGGGAAGCGTACTCAGGCCATAAGAATATAAACAAAGGCAGGAAGAGAGTGCCATCTAAGTCAGGGTGGTGTCCATCTGCACCGAAAAGGTAGAAGGAGGGATGTTTGGGGACTTCTGGGTGTAGCTGCGTCTCCTTGCCCTGATATTATAAGTATTTCACCATTTATTAAACTGTGTGTTGATGTTAAGGACTTTTCTGGATGTGCATTTCATAGTACAGAATCTCAACAGAGTTATATTTTTAAAACAATCCTGTGTTTTTCCATAGGACTTTTTGATGCTCGTACTTGATGGGTTGAGTGGAGTATTGAAACTTACAAGGTTTGATGGCCTCTATAATGCCAGTTTTGGTATTTCATCAGTGTCTGTGTTGGAGGATATAGGTGTGAATCGTGGTAGGGATGTTTTAACAGTGTGCTATAATTTCATATTCTTGTGAATCTGAAGAAATTCACTCTTTTTATGACATCAGATAAAATGAACAAACATACATTTTTAAAATAAGCAAGTATCTGAAAAATTAGTTGTCATTTATATTTTACATGAAGTAAGACATTTTTTTAATACCATGCTGAAGAGCATGTGCGCTTCTTTGGCACATTCCTAGATGGACACTGAGAAGAGTGGGACAGGAGTTCATTTGCATTGGGTACTTGGGTTTGCCCGAAGATTATTCCTAAATGTGCACATTGCTTAAGGTAGTGTGTCACCACTGACTAAGAGATTATATTTTTGAACACTCAGTTTTGATTTTGTTTTGAAATAAAGGGTTTATATTTCCTAGAAGTGCAGATAGCTTCCACTAGATCATGTAGGACTGACTCGGAATTCGGTAGGCTAAGGCGCCTACCACGCCCAGCCTGCCAGCCTGCGGCATCAGGATGTAATACACCCCTTAACATTCGGAGCTGCCAATTTGCCTTGACGTGGAGGACGCAGCCCCCTGGCAAAACAGAGCTAGATTGCTTGGCCTGCTTTTTTCCGCTGTGTAAAAGCAAAGGCCATTACAATAATGGAGAGGGAATTTGTAATTTTAATATAGTAATCATGAGATTTTACGGCTCTTCGGAGATGATCGTTTATATTATTTTGGAGAAATAATTAAGAAAAATAGAAACCAAACCTTGATCTTTCATGTAGAATTTCTGACTGGATTGACTGCCTTCAAATCTTGTTAAAAGCATAGAAAAAGTGTTTAAATTTCGGAAGTTGCAAAAGCTACATTTTTACAAGCAAGCATATTGTATTAAGAAAGCTAGTGAAGATAATTATAAATTTAATCACTCCTGGGAATCTGATTTAACTAACGTGCCCTGGATTTTGGTGAAAATGTCTTATTTCTTTATGAGAGCATAACAGAGGTTCCTGGATGGTGGCTGGACCTGGGACCTGGGATGACGCCACTTCCCAGGGGAACCAGGTGTGTCTTGTAAGTGCAGCGAGCTTCTCAACGGAAAGTGGCAACAATGTGAGGATATCCATTTTTTAAGTGTATCTGCTTATAATTTTGCCAAAGAGAGGAAAACATCTGAGCAACTCCTTCCTAAATCTACATGGTGTTCTGCATTGACCTGTGGCTCCTACGCTTCGCCCAACTACAAATGATGCGCGTGACGAGAATGTACACGCTCACAGCATTTGGTCCAACTTCATTTGAAAAGCGTTTGAAAATCTACTAAAGTATTGATTTTAAAATATTTTTTAAAGAGAGAGTGACAGTGAGAGAGAGAGAAAGACAGAATCAATTTTATTTAGTTTTTCACGTGGCCTTTGTTGCTCTGATACTCTATTGTGTACGTGGTGCTGGGATTTGAACTTG
>PVKS010010626.1:10630-59577 GCA_004027875.1 Aplodontia rufa | reverse complement strand
GGTGTTGGACAAACTGGACAGCCATATGTAGACAACTGAAGCTGGATCCTTATCTTTCGCCCTGCACAAAAATTAAATCAAAATGGATCAAAGACCTGGATATTAAGCCTACAACTTTAAATTTGCTAGAAAAAGAAGTCGGGTCAACACTGCACCTTATAGGAGTCGGCAGCTTCTTCCTCAATAGAACTCCTATGGCTCATGCTGTAAAATCAAAATTAAATGAATGGGATGCAATTAAACTAAAAAGCTTCTGCACAGCTAAAGATCTAGTCGAGAGCATCAACAGAGAACCTACAGAATGGGAGAAAATCTTTGCCTGCTACACCTCAGACAGAGGGCCAATATCCAGAATATATAGGGAACTAAAGAAACTAAAACCCAATCTCACAAATAATCCAATCGATAAATGGGCTAAAGATCTCAAAAGGAACTTCTCTCCCGCGGAAATCCAGAAAGCCCATAAATATATGAGAAAATGCTCTACATCATTAGCTATCAGGGAAATGCAAATCAAAACTTCCATGAGTATATTTTTTTATCATGTATATAATACTTATTGAGCTCTTCTGGGATTTTTTTTTTTTTTTTGCTTGTTTGTTTTTTGGTTTTTTATCAAGAATTGAACCCAGGGACACTTAACCACTGAGCCACATCCCCAGCCCATTTTTATATTTAATTTGAGACGGGTCTCAAAAGTTGCTCAGAGCCTCAGCCTCTGGAGTCCCTGGGATTGCAGGTGTGCACCAGCATGTCAGCCTCTGATAGAATTTTTAATTTAATGGTGTTGAGAGAGGAAGCAATATATGAGAACTTTTGTATGGGATTAATATTTTTTAAAGAAAGAAGTTTTTGGTTTTCTTCAATAATTTTTAGTAACATAAGTTTGTATTTCCTATTTCTACTTTGTGATAATCACTCCCTCTGGGCCCTTCCAGGTAGGCATAGGGGAGGGAGTGGGAGACCTTTGTTGGAGTGTGAAGACTAGCCAGTAGCTGTTGTGCTGGATCTCTCTTCTGGTGACACACTCAGTTTAGCAGTGATAACGTAATCATAATAAGCTGTAAATGTTATGTCAGAGAATGTATCATTCTTTTCATGGGAGAAGGAGAGGGATGGAAAAGAATAGTAGGAGGGTATAAATGAAGGAAATAGTATAAAGTAAAAATGGGAGGATACTGGTTAATACTTAGCAAGTTAGTGAATTTTTTCTTTCATTTTTTAAAGATATTGAGTCATCTATTTAAATTATGGTGACCTAGTTTCTCCCTTTAAGTCTTTTCATGTATCCCACTTTTAAGAGACAGAAGACACACATGTAAAGATGTGGATTTTTAAGAAGTTGTAGGCAGCAATACTGTCTTCAGCAAGATGTGACCTTACAGGTCTTTATTTAGAGAAAACTACTGACATTGGAGATGAGGAAAAAATAATCGCAAAATACACCATAAAACATCAGGTTGTCTTGAGTATACACATCTGGAGCAGGTGCCAGGAAGATACCTAAGTTCTTGGGCTTCAGTTTCTTCATCCTCAAAATATGAGGACAGGTTTTAAAGGTTATATTAGGCTCTTAAGAATCATTTTTGATTATCCTGTTTCTATAGGAGGAAATCTTGGGGGTTTATTAAGCTTAATTTGAAACTTCACTATACCTTTAATTTATTGTCATTTAACATGAAAAGTGAGGATTAACAGAAAAACAAAGACCTGACTATTTACTTCCTCTTACCTTGCCATTCAGGATCAAAGGACAGTATGAATTCTCTCCTTGGTAACCTGGTGGGAAAGGGGGAAACCCAGGTTGAAGCTTCTTATTTTAGTTGCTTATGCATGTTCTGTGTTCAGCCATTCATGTAATTGGCATCAGTTTTATGTGACAGGCTACATCTTTGGTACTTAGAACTTTCCCCACTTCTCTTTGCCCTACCGCCTATTTAAGGAGCTCAGTCTTCTTTTTCATTGATAACCTTGTTCTCATCAAGAGGGTATGGGACAGTAAAGGTAAAATGCTGTTTGCAGTTTTACTGTTAGGTCCCCAAAGAATAATCAGGATATCATCAGGTACTTGGCCTCATGGATTTTCTGTATCTATTTGAAAAAAAAAAAAATTAAAGGTCTTTACTGAAAATAAATTTCAAAGCTAGAATGTAAGCAAACTCAGAAAACATTTCTTCTGTTTTTTGTCATCTCTTTCTCTGCTCATTATCTTGAGTCAACTTTTAATTATTCAAGAGATAATCACTTGCACTTGCCTCCTGATTTTTGTCTAATGACCATTGAAATGATCTTGCTATTCTGTGAATTTTGGGTGAAGTGACAATTTATGGATTATCTGTGAATTACATTGGTCTTTGCCAGTTTCATCCATTTGGGGGTCCTAGAGCTCTAATTTTTAGCAATTATTGTGAATTCTAAATTAAAGATGTTGTTCGAGCAATGGTGTAATGGCAGAGAATGATAAAAAGCTCATTCAATGAGCATTTTACCCAGTGATGTCCATGTATAAGAACCTGCACGTCTGGACACCT
Organism: Aplodontia rufa; assembly: GCA_004027875.1. NCBI lineage: Eukaryota > Metazoa > Chordata > Mammalia > Rodentia > Aplodontiidae > Aplodontia > Aplodontia rufa. The sequence goes on along the minus strand of PVKS010010626.1, from coordinate 57,046 downwards.
TTACCCATTTAGGAATGTCTAATGGATGCCAAATATTAGAGATTCATGTCAGATTATAGTAAATTGTTGAAACCCAGCGAAAATTATTCATGGGTATTAAATATGGTATGAAAGTATTCATCTAAGGGAAAATGCTAGCAAAAGAAACTATTTTTTTAAATTATTTTTTAAAGAATAAAAAACTACCTCAGAGGATGGGGTTTGAGCTCATTGGCAAGTGGTAGTATCCCTGCTTAATGACTCTTGAGTTCAATACCCAGCACCCCAAAAAAAAAAAAGAAAAAAAAATGGAACCTCAAGAAGATTAACATAAAAGACAGTGTAAAAAATGAAGAGGAATCAGGTGTGGTAACACATACCTATAATCCCAACTACTTAGGAAGCTGAGACAGGAACATCACAAGTTTGAGGCCAGCCTGAGCAACTAGTGAGACCCTGTCTTAAAATAAAAAGGGTTAAGGATATAGCTCAGTGGTAAGAGTGCCCCTGGATTCAATCCCCAGCCTAAGAAAAAAAGGAAAGAAACAAAAGAATTCAAAAAACCAAACGCAGGAGCTAGAGCGGTGGCTAAATGATTACCACGGCGCTTACATGGATTGTGTGAAGACATGGGTTTGAACTCCAGCATCATATATGCAACAAAGCGTTGGAGCATGGAAAGCCACATGAAAAACTAAATAAAGTTTTATACTCTCCTTCTCTCTTTCTCACTGTCCGTCTCTTTAAAAAAATTTTTTAAATTAAAAACCAAATGCAGCATAACCTCTACTTTTATTTATAATACTTGACAAGAACATTTCTGGATATAAAATTAAACCTTTCTAATTTCTTTTTTCTGTTTCAGGCTAATTTGTGCTTTGTGGATATTGACAACCATTTTATTGAGTTGCCTGAAGAATTTCCACAGTTCCCCAATAAAGTAGATTTTATCCAGGAGCTCTCTGAAGTTCTTCTTCAATTCGGGATTCCTCCTGAGGGCAGCCTACATTGCAGTGAGAGTGCCACCAAGCTGAAGAACCTGGTTCTGAAAGATTTGGTCAATGACAAGAAGAATGGCAACGTCTCCCCTAATAACATCAGCATGTACGAGTTACTGAAGGGCAATGAAACCATAGCCCGCCTTCAGGCGCTGGCCAAACGGACTGGTGTGACTGTGGAAAAAATGGACCTCTCCGCTTCTCTGGGTGAAAAAGAAAAGGATTTAAAATTGCAGTGTGAAGAGGCAGAACTTAGGGACTATCAGCTGAATGTACATCTGAGAGAAGTCTTTGCTAATCGATTTACACAGATGTTTGCTGACTATGAAGCATTTGTGATTCAAACGGCCCAGGACATGGAATCCTGGCTGACCAACCGGGAACAGATGCAGAACTTTGACAAAGTAAAAAGAGCCATAGTTTTCCTTTTTTGTGGTTCTTAATGGGTTACATTACTGAGCTAACTATTTTTAAATGCAAATTTTTACTCTTTCCTGTCTCACTCAGAAATTTCCTTTACCAATATTTATACTAATTGCACAAAAAAGGCAAATCAACCAGTTTATAAGGCTGGTCATTGAATTGTGTATTAAATTACCTGTAATCTCAATTTAACATTCTCTGTACTTTGACAATGCTTAAATTATAGGAACCCGGAGCTGGAGTGGGGTGGCTCAGCAGTTATCAGTGCTTGTCTGGCATGCACAAGGACACGGGTTCAAACCCCAGCGCCACATATACAACAAAGTCTCAGAGCAATGAAAGACTAAATAAAATTGACTCTCTCTCTCTCCCCCCCCTCCCTCTCTCTCTTAAAAAAAAATTATAGAAACTTTTTTTTTGGTACCAGGGATTGAAACCAAGGGTGCTTAACCACTGAGCCACATCCCCACCCCTTCTTATTTTTTATTTTGAGACCGAGCCTTGCTAGTTGCTTAGAGCCTCATTAAGTTACTGAGGCTGGCCTCAAACTTGCAATCCTCCTGCCTCAGCCTCCCAAGTCACTGGGATTAGAGCTGAGCATCACTGTGCCTTGCTAAATTATAGAAGCTGTTAAACAGGTTTTTCAAATTTGTTAATACTGCCTGATCTTATAAGGGTTTTGTTTACCCTTATTTTGTATTCAAATTTAGTCAAATGAAGTCTGTTCCTTTTTAAAGAAATCCTAATTCTTTTTTTTTTTTTTTTTTAAAGAGAGAGGGACAGTGAGAGAGACAGAGAAAGAGAGAAACAACTTTATTTAGTTTTTCACATGGCCTTAGTTGCTCCAACACTTAGTTGTGTACGTGGTGCTGGGGTTTGAACCCGGGTCCTCGCGCTTGCCTGGCAAGCGCCGAAACCACTGACCCACCGCTCCAGCCCGAGAGAAATCCTAATTCTTATACTTAGCCTTCATCCTATAATGGGATCACAACATGTCCATATAAAGGTAACAAACAATTTAGTTTCAAAAGCCAGATTTTTATTTCATTTCAAGATCTAAATAGATAAAGAGTTAACAAATCAAGTTTTATGATTCTTAGTCTAAGGCAATTCCAAAGTTTTTGGAAAAGAAAGAATATGACACCAGTTTTTGATTGTCCTGTTGAAGCTTTTTTCTAAGATTTACTGTATTATTCTACCAGATTTTCTTTACGTATCCCCTAGATTTGTTTTGGTCCAGTCAAAGCACTTAGAGATTTGCTTTAGCTCTTTTAGGTCAGCAGGGTACTGTTCAGTCCCCTGCCTGTGTGATTGCTGAGGCATACTAATGCTATTAAATGAATGATGGAGTTCACAAAGTGGCATCTTTGTGTGGTGAAAGACCTCCCAACGGGGCTAATATACTCTAAAAGGCTAATCGTGGAGCATCTGACAAATAAATATTAACTGAAATTTTCTGTAAAGACAAGTAGAATAAAATATTTTCTGATCTCATCAGATTCTTTTCTGGTGGAAAATAATATACCATGGACATCAGAACTTACTGATTTACTCTGTTGGAGTGCAGGGAGTTAGGGGGGTGAGTTGGGGAGGCTTTAGGCTTGCTAGGCAATGATTGAGCTACATCATCAGCCCTTTTTTCTCTGTAACTTTATTTTGGGGGTGGAGCTCTTGCTAAATTTCACAAGCTGGATTTGAATTTGTGAACCTCCTGCCTCTGTCTCCTAGCTAGCTGAGATTAACAGGCATATGTCAACCATACCCAGTTTGGTAAAACTTCTTTAATATTAAGAAACTTTCACTCCTGCAAATTTATTCCTTCTGTTAGATTTCTTTCTCAATTAGCTTAACTTTTTTCTACTCTTTTTCATATCTATCTTGGAATTAGTCATGATTCATCCTTGGCGCAGTTCAAATTCTTATTTAAGTCAAGCCTTAGTACTTTCTTCCATCTTTTTTAGTTTTTTTTATTTTTTACTTTATACCTTTTTAATTTTTATGTAGCTTCAAACTAGGAGTGAAATTGTTTATATATAACCCCTAAATAAATAAAAGTTTCATGTTGGATTCCATAAGGCTTATAATAATCAGCTTTCACTAGGAATATATGCGAGACATATATGCTAGTCCTATAAGCCATGTTTTTATTTACCTTTAAGTATTATAGTCCATGAGGGTCTGAATATCAAAAGCCAGATATATATGGCCCATTTTATTTTTAAAAAGACTATGTACTCTTAAAAAAAAAGTAAAAATCGATGTTTATTTGTTTTTAAAATGCTTTTTGAGAAGATGAGCTGCTTTCTAGAGATACTGTGAATCTTTGATCATTGGGTTTATGTAAATAACATCTGAACTATGGAAATACTAAGCTATTCGTGTATATTTCTGTAAGGAAGTTTTTTAAAGGCCTCTGAAATTTCAGAATGAAAACTATGGTAGAAAGAAGCTGATGAGTGTTAAAAATAGTAACCTTCGGCCAGGCATGGTGGCGCACACCTGTGATCCCAGCTACTCAGGAAATTGAGGCAGGAGAGTCACAAGTTCAAGGCCTGCTTGGTCAATTTAGTGAGCCCCTGTCAAAATTTAAAAACAATTTTTTTTAAAGAGTTGGGGATATAGCTCAGTGGTTGAGTGCTATCCTAACACATGTGAGGCACTGGATTTAATCCCCAGTATTAAAGAAAAAAAAACAGGAAAGAAAATGTAACCTTATATTAGAGCTTATTCTTCCATCTTCCCCTTCTGGCTCCTACCATACTTCATCTACACAAAAGAATGTAAAGCAGGGGTGGAGCGGAGGGGCAGTTAGTTATGGTGCTTGCCCAGCATACTCGAGTATTCAAGTTCAAACCCCAGCACCAGGTACAAAACAGAGTCTCTGAACAACAAAAGCCTCGTGAAAAACTAAATTAAAAATTGTTTCTATCTCTCACTGTCCCTCTCTCTTTAAAAAAAAAAAAAAAAAGTAAAACAAAACCAGCCCACTGACTGAAAAATAGTAATTTGCTTCCAAATTTCCACAGAAAAGAAGTGACTACTTTAGATTAGAAACTCATTACAATTTATTGAACCATTCCATACATTAATGGTAATATGAAAGTACAGCCTGCTGTACATGTTTTCCAGAACCTTGCTTATGATGATTTTTCAGGCAATGTTTTTTTTTTTAGTAGTTTTGCCCCGAATTATTATATCAACACAGGTCTACAAGGAGTTTTATTTTGAGTTAAAAGAATTGCAGCCTAAAAAAAAAAAAATTGAGCTGGAGCAGTGTTCAACAGTTACAGTGCTTGCCCAGCATGCACGAGGACACAGGTTCACACCTCAGCACCACGTACACAACGAAGTATCGGAGCAACAAAAGCCACATGAAAAACTAAATAAAATTGATTCTCTCTTTCTCTTTCTCTCTCTCTCTATGTCTCTCTCTCTTTAAAAAAAAAAATCCACTTGAAGAACAAAAGAATTTTACTCATAAGCAGAAATTCCATGTGTTTTTTTTTTAAGGTTATTGCTAACGTACATCTCAGTATTGTATCAGTTAATCATCTTACTGCCTTATGGAATTGCATAGGCTAGGAATAGAAAGCAGAAGATACTACCCACTGGGGAGAGAATCAAAATTTAATTGTAAGAAAAGTGGATGATTGACAGTCATACAGCAGCTAATGATGCCCTCTTGTCTGCATAATGCTCATCAGAATCAGCATGTAGGTCAGTTTGGAAAGGTAAAATCAGTGCTAAAGACCTAAATGACCTAAATTCTATAAACCTAGAAGAATGGAATGAATAGTAGATTTTTAAGGATTTTTAAGTTTCATGTCAGTTTTATATGTCACAAGATTAAAAAAGAATAACCTTAGCAATAGATAATTTTCACATTTATTGGGTAGTATTGTGATAATTTCTTTATAGTAATGATTTGCTAATTATCTCATTACAGGCTTCTTTCCTATCTGACCAGCCTGAGCCTTATCTGCCATTTCTTTCACGCTTCATTGAAACACAGATGTTTGCCACTTTTATTGATAATAAAATTATGTCTCAGTGGGAAGAGAAAGACCCTTTGCTTCGGGTCTTTGATTCTCGGATTGAGAAGATAAGATTGTATAATGTGAGGGCACCAACTTTACGGACATCTATATATCAGAAATGCAGCACGTTAAAAGAAGCTGGTACGTCTACCTTGCCTATTAAAATTAAAATCCATGATTCTTTTCTTTTTACATAGTCTTGACCTTATATGCCACAAAATTCATTCTTAGTCTTATACTCCATGGCTAATCTTTCTACTATAACAAGAAGTGCTACTATAGTTTTTTTTCTTATTTCTGTGATTCCTGTTCCTACTTGACATTCCTCTTCCCTTAGTCAGAAGAGGCAAAACAATAATAAATTGAATGAAATACAACCAAAAGGTTCCTAAGATTTTTGTCTTAATCTATTACCTTAGTAGAAGAAAATGTTAATTTCTATCTTGCTATTGATGTTGCCTTTTTATCTCTCTCTCCTTTTGTCTTTATCCAAGAAAAGATAAGTATAATTTATAATATCAAATCTCAGATGCTGCCTAATCTGCATAACTAAAATGGTATATTTGCTTTCCTGGTACCACTAATTATATAGGTTCATTTATTGAAATTAAATTTATGGATTCTTAACATTCAAAATAGAAGTTTTTCCAATCCTGACACCAGTTTTCCCCCCATACAATTACAAGTCTTGGCCCATCTTGCCTGCAGTTTAATGTAGTCCATATATAGCTAGCATTAGTCCATATTAGTAGCCAGCATTAACCTACTATATGCCAAGTGTTTTACATGCATTTTTGCTCTTGATGTTAACAAGTATAAGCACACTCATTTTTATTTTGTTTTATTGCCATCCTCATTTTACACTGAGAAAACTGAGATGTTAAGGAATTTGCCTATGGTTGGATAGTTATTGGTGGAGCCATAGTTTTAATCCAGGTTTGACTGATTCTAGCAAAAAATATGTAAAATGCATCAATCCACATATTTTATTTTATTTATTTTTTTTTTCTTTTTCCCTTAAAGATAGAGGGACAGTGAGATGCAGAGAAAGAGAGAAACAACTCTATTTAGGTTTTCACATGGTTTTAATGGCTTTAGTTCCTCCAGCGCTCAGTTGTGTACATGGTGCTGGGGTTTGAACCCGGGTCCTCGTGCTTGCCAGGCAAGCCCCGAAACCACTGAGCCACCGCTCCAGCCCAATCCACATATTTTACATGTTTATGTCAGGTTCCTAACCTATTCTTTGCCAAATAAATAAATCTATCAGCCGAGTGCCCCTTCCTTTTTATTTTTTATTTTTTCCTTTCAAATGTAGGAACTATTTGATAGCAAATTTTCTGCCAGAGAGAAAGGAGATAACAAATGTGGAGATTCTTTGCTATTCTGTTATTTACTTGCCTTTCCCACATCATTTAAATAAATCAGGAGTAGTGATACTGTACTTTTGGCATGTTTAAGAAAGGAAGTATTGCAATAATGGTTTTTTTGTGGAGTCACCAAGATCTCTGAAGCATCACCCTGTTGTATTCCCATGTATTAGGGTAGATTGTTGGAGCCCCTGAGGAAATACCAATTATCTCTGAATTTCCAGAAATTGAGGTAGAATGAATGAAATTGTCTGTGCTTATTCAGAGACTATTATGATTTCTGCTGTTTTAATAGCCATGTGAATAATGTAATGCTTTATTGAGCAAATTTCATTCCTCTCTTCCTGACAGAGTTTTTTAAATGGAATTAAGTACCAATTCCTTAATTTATATGCTTCTAGAAAGTCCAATTAAAATAGATTTTAATTTAGCCTCTCAGAATGTGGTACTTCCACTGTCATCACAGGAATTATATAAAACTTTTTTGAAAATGTGCCATTATAGGCTTAACATATATGGAAACAAGATTAGGCTAAGGCAGTAGTCTCCCAGGAATTTATCAGAGGCTTTTTTAAAAAGTAAAAGACAGCTCACTGTAAAAGTCAGCTAACTGTGCCTACCTCTCATAAATGATGCAGTTATTTATTTATCAAATGAAATTGTCTTCATCTCTCCCCAAAAAATCTATTGAGATTAGGGTGTTGCTGACATTGATTTTTATTGAGTTTCAGAGTTCTTTTGTGTTTTTAAGCTTTCAGTTTGTGGGGATTTGTGTATGTGTGTTTGAGTGCTTCTAACCTAAAAGAATTTTATTTGCAGGTGAATTGTTTAGGCACAGGCTATCTGCTGTTGATATTGTGGCACCAGAGCCTCATGATCTCTGTGCAGAAAGACAGGAAGTGGATAGTAATAATTTTCTTTTTCCTTACCAACCACCACAAATCAGTATTGGCACAAACCCTCAAAAGTCTTAACAATAGTCCCTGACTTCTCAAAGCAGGCATTTGATAATTTCTGAGTGTTCGTTATTCACTGGTAATATTATCACTGAAAGGTAGCAATGCATTTATGCTCCCTGTAGCGATTTTAAATAAAAACCCTATGAATCATGATTTTTGTTTACAAAAATCTTCCCAAGTAAAGGGAAACAGCTCAGTATCAAATGGATTTCTCTGTCATTTTAAATTCAACAGGAAAACGGAAACTCCTTTTTCCCCCTTTCATGAGAACAGAAGCACTCATTGGCAGAGATGGAATTTTGTAGTAGCACTTCATGGAACATAGAATTGACAGAGACTTCCAAGAATTCCATACCAGAAATCTAGGCATTGTTTTGCCTAAATCATCCATTAATTATTATTTTTTAAAAGAGGAAGAGAGAAAGAGAGAATCAATTTTTATTTATTTTTTCATTTGGCCTTTGTTTCTTTAACACTTAGTTTTGTTTGTGGTACTGGGGTTTGAACCCAGTTCCTCACGCTTGCCAGGCAAGTGCTCCAACTGCTAAGCCACTGCTCCAGTCCCATTAATTATGTTTTATGAATGTTAGAAAGCATAAGGAATATAGCGTTGTGGAGGGTCATAGCCATCACTGAAAATTAAACATCATTTCACATTAAAACACAGCATTCTTTTGTCCAGCATAGAATGTACAGACTATGTTTCAAGAGATGTTACAAGTAACACAATAATAAAAATCAAGGTTTTGAATAAATTCATATGGTTGTAAGGGAAAATTAGGGAAGCTTAAAGTAAGCATCTAACATTTTGAAATTTAAATCATGGAGAGCAGTAATAAACTTCCATACGGCATACCTTAGTACCACTATAAACACAAACAGTTGACTTGGGTGAAGCTGTGCTATGATCTGATACTAAATAGCAATAATTCCTCAAAAAAAACCTTCAGAATATTTGGAGAATTACCACCAAGACTCAGTCTACTGGCAATAAAAAGGAGAAAACTAAATGAATTCTATGAAATACTTATAATAAAGTTACTTTACTACTTTTCATAAGTCACAAGATTACCAGTTCCCACAGTGTTCTAGTTATCACACAACCACAATTACTACTTGTTATCTGTTTTTAGTAATTTCCCGGCAGAGGATTGAGGGCATGATCTTGATTCTCAAGTATTATATTTTCTCTTGGAGATTCAGTTTATAAAAGCACTTAAGATCAAGGTTACCCCAGCTACTTATGAGGCTAAGTTAGATAGATAGCAGGTTTGAGGATAGTCTCAGCAACTTAGCAAGACCCTTTTTTCAGAATTTAAAAAATGGACTGTGGGGGCTGAAGCGGTAGCTTGCCTTGCATGCACGAGTACGAGTTCAAACCCCAGCACCATGTACACAGTGAAGTCTTGGAGCAATGAAGGCCACATGAAAAATTAAATAGAATTGTAACAGAAAAATGGACTGTGGGTATAGCTCAGTGGTAGAGCACCTCTGGGTTCAATCCCCACCAACCAGAGGGGGGAAATATATATATGTTTGCTTTTGTTTTTGTTATTTTTACCAGTGAAATAGATCACTTTCTTGGGTCTTTGAGACACCCTTCAGCACTCCTAAATTTAAGGTGTTTTGAAGCAGGAATGTTGAATAATTCTGTCTTTTAACTTTGTCCTATTTTATTCCTCAGACGGCCAATTTTTTATCCTCTGGAAATTTTTTAAATGCCTGCTTGTTTGACTTCTCAGCCTTACCCTCTTGATCTAATAAACACTCCTGAATCACTCCCACTAATGAGAATGTGAGTGTTGCTAAAAGTGAGATAATAAACTTCACACAGTTCCTTGTTTTTATTGATGGAGAACCATGAATATTTAATAGGTCATTGCACAAAGAAAATAACAAGTCTACTATACTTGCATGTTCCTTCCCTTTGCATTATCTCTGAGCTCAAGAAAAATATTTTATTAGCCATCATTTTCTTTAGCATTGTTCTTAGAACTAGCTGTTGTTAAGAATATTGAATTATCTATCCCATTTTAAGAAAACTTTCAACATTAAAGTACATATTTTTCATCCCAGCTGCCCTGCTTTTGATAAAGGCAGAAAATATATTGAAATTAATCATTTAATATTTACTTAAAATTAACCTTTCTATATGTACATGGTACAGATTTCTGAAGAGCTTTTTGTAAAAATCTATTTCAGAATGTATGATTGAATTCTGTATGTGCATCCGTGGGAAAAACCTTATTTTTGAAGGTTTAGCAATAAAATATCTAATCTGTTATAAATTTAACTTATAGCCCAATCAATTGAGCAAAGACTGATGAAAATGGATCACACTGCAATCCACCCACATCTGCTTGATATGAAAATTGGTCAAGGCAAATACGAACAAGGGTTCTTTCCAAAGTTACAATCTGATGTCTTGGCAGCAGGACCAACCAATAATAAGTAAGTACCTTCGTTACTTTAACTTGGTGAAGGAATTTATGCAACTCTGATGGGAGCAGTAAGTATCTGTTAAACTCTCATCTGATGACTTTTTTCCAAGACCACATTAATCCATTTGAAAGGAGAATATTATCCCCCAAAGAAAAGATTACTTGGGAATAGTGGTTTTGTTCATTTGTTTGTTTGTTTGTTTGTTTTGCCAGTTCCAGGGATCAAACCCATGGCCACATTTTTAAATGACTGTTTATAATGCTAATGCAATCTAATGGAATTTAGAAAAGTTGTACCTTTACTACCTGTATTAGTTTTTTTTTTGACTGCCATAACAAAGTATCACAAATTTAATGACTTAAAGCACTGAAATTATTCTTTCACAGTTCTGAAAGCTAGAAGTCTGAAATAAAGGTGTTGGCAAGCTTATTGCTCCCTCCCAGGATTCTAAGGGATGATTCTTTCTTGCTTCTTCCATCTTTTCCTACCCCTCACCTAAGGGCTAGGGATTAAACCCAGGGCCTCACATATGTCAGGCAAGCATATAACCAACTGAGTCACATCCCCATCCCCTCTTGCAACTTTTGGTAGCACCAATAGTTCCTTGGCTTGTAATAGCGTAACTCCAGTCTCTGTCTTCTCATGGCCATCTACCCTCTGTGTCTGTGTCCATATTTCCCTCCTCCCCCAGTCATATGGGATGGGGGTCCACCTTAACGACTTCATCTTACTTGATTACATATGCAAAGGCATATTTCCAAATAAAGTCAGTTCACAGGTACCCAGGATTAGGACTTCAATATACTGTTGTGGGGGACATGATTTAGTTTATGTGTCATCGTTTGGTATCAAGTGCCAAAAATTACAAAGCAAACAAAAATAAATTCTTATCACTTCTGGTAGATGAGACTATTTAGAAAATATCTGCACACAGTTAGAATTGAGGCGTACTCAGTGGCACAGTATTTGCCTGGTGTGTGTAAAGCCCAGAGTTTGGTCCTAATACTGCTAAAACTCAAAGAACAAGAATTGAAAACAATTACAGTATTTGGGTTTAGGGTAGTTCTTGATTTTAAGTGAATACTATTGTTTTACTGTCAAGTGAATAATGAGGTTTAGAACAAAGGAAGAAAAAGAGTGTTTATAGGGAATGTGGTATAAGTTGGAAAGAGTGAGCTTTGAATTGAAAATCAGCAATTTTAGAATTTAATTCTTTTTTTTTTTTTTTTGAGAGAGAGAGAGGGGCAGTGAGAAAGAGAGACAGTTTTATTTAGTTTTTCATGTGGCTTTCATTGTTCTAACACTTCCTTGTGTACATGGTGGGGTTTGAACCCAGGTCCTTGCACATGCCATGCAAGTACCACAACTGCTGAGCCACTACTCCAGCCCCAAATTTACTTCATTCTTAACCAGTTGGAATCAGTTGCCTCTTTTCTCATATGAAAATACTCTAACCTTCTACAACGTCTGTGATCTCCTTATTAAATAGGCTCAGAGAAAGAAAGTATAAAGGAACTTAAGCAATGGCCAAAAAATGGGATAGAAGACTGAATTAAAAACTGGATACACAGAATGGTGAGGCACTGAGCTGCCTGAATTTTCAGAAGACAAGTAGTAAATCAAGGGGAATAAGAAAGAGGAGGAATTAGGCCTTTTGACCTCAGTGGCCCAAACTAAGAAAAATTACTTAAAAAGTGGTGTTTCTACCTATCAGATGATCTGATGAATCATGTTGCAGAAGTTTTTATATTTATCTCTTTATTCCCTAAGATGCTTATCATGATTCAATTGGTCAGGAAAAAGGAAAACATAGTAAATTACCTTTGAGACGTGTGATAATAACATTTGGTTTAGTTTAATAAATACCATACCAAGCTAGGCATTGGAGTCTAAGACACTTTGGGGGATAGATGTATATATAGTAATATTTGTCTATCTTTGTAAGTTTATACTGCTAATATCTTATTTTTAATAACTTGAACTGGAGGATGGGGTTACTGGGAACTGAGCCCAGAGGCCCTTTAACACTGAGTTGTATCCCGAGCCCTTACTTTATTTTGAGATAGGGTCTGGCTAAGTTGATAAGGTAGGCCCTGAATTTATAATCCTCCTCCCTCAGCCTCCTGAATCACTGGAATTATAAATGTGCGACATCATGCCTAGCTTTTTTTTAATAACTTGAAAGATATTAAGACCTTGCCATTTTCCTAGCTGACTAATAGAAGATGTTTGTTTAAATGTGTTTCTTTCTTTTTTTTTTTTAACAAAGAGAGAGAGGGACAGTAAGAGAAGGAGAGAATCAATTTTATTTAGTTTTTCATGTGGCTTTCATTGCTCTGACACTTCATTGGGTACATGGTGCTGGGGTTTGAACCCACATCTTTGCACATGCCAGGCAGGCGCTGTGACCAGTGAGCTATCATTCCAACCTATTTTTCCTTATAGCCCATTTTTTTCTTGTTTTAAACATACTTTTCCTGGGGTCTGGAGCAGTGGCTCAGCAGTTACAGCACTTGTCTGGTATGCATATGGACCTGGGTTCGAACCCCAGCACCGCATGCACAATTAAAACAAAAACCATATGAAAAAATAAATAAAATTGATATTCTTTCTTCCCCCCCCCCCAAATAAATAAACGTACCTTTCCTGGGGCTGGAGCTATGGTTCAGCAGTAGAGTGCTTACCTCGCATGTGCAAGGGCCCAGGTTCAAACCCCAAAACCACATACACAACTAAGTGTTGGAAAAACAAAACCAGATGAAAAAATAAATTAAAATTGACTCTCTCTTTCACTCTCTCTAAAAAGAAGAAAGAAAGAAACCTTTTCTCACAGCAGAGCCTTCTTTGTGCCAAGCGAATGATGGTTATGGAGTGGCACTGCTAACAATTATGGCTAATATTGCTAAGTTGTTTGTTCACTAGCTTCTCTGATGACTGCTCTAAGCATATCACCTCATTAATCCTTGTTACAAGCATAGCCCTACGTATAAAACTTACATTGTTTTACCCATTTTCTAAATGAGGTTCAGAGAGGGTCAACAACTTGTACCAAGATCACAGAGCTAGGAAGTGGTGAAACTGGGATTCAAATCTAGGTCTGCTGACTCAGGGACCCAGTACTTTATATCTGCTGCCTGACTCTGTCACTGTGCAAAAAGGTTAACACATCTTTTGTTCCTTTCAGAGTTAGAAACTGTGCCCCTAAGAAATGTTACTTTTCTCCTTCTTCTTCTTCTTCTTCTTCTTCTTCTTCTTCTGCTGCTGCTGCTGCTGCTGCTGCTGCTGCTGCTAAGTAAACCCTTAACTTCACACATGTTAGGCAGGTTCTTTAACACTGAGATGCACCTTCAACCCCAAGAAATTTTAGATAATCTAAAAATACTGATTATAAGAAAGTTTAGCAATAGCCACCAATCTGAGATGCCTCCAGAATAAAAAACTCTCAGGTATCTCACTTTTCCTAAAACTGGCTCTGTTAGGAATGAATCCAAAGAAGATAAAATAATATTTTGGGAAACAAAATACATTCTTAGGTGCTGTTGAAGAACTACATAAAACAAATACCCTAATTCTGAAAAGTGATGTTATTATCATGTGCTTGAGGTAGTCTTAGCTCAGTTCAGTTTCATAGTTAGAGTGGGAACCCAGTGCTTACTCCCTGTACAATTTCATGGTGTCTGATACACAAGGATTGTTTGGAGGTCTGGAAAATCCTTAGCTCCTTTTAAATATTTGGAAAAGGAGCACTCTACAATACAGTAAAAGAATTGTGGATTTTTTTAAATGAAAAACTTTATTTGAACTCTCATTGAAATAGACTATCTCAACGTTCATGAAGACAGTCATAGAGATTGATTCACTAGAAAGATGGAGCAGCTCTGCAGCCAGAGTGAAATCTGGGATTAAGGATGTGGTTTAGTGGTAGAGCACTTATCTACAGCACTATGTGTGCGTGCCTGTGCATGCGCACACACAGACACACACCCACACAGAAAGAAGAAACCCTTCCTGTATATAATGCGAACATTTATAATAAAATCTTGGGAAGAAAGGTTGTAAGAGTTTAATGTGCTACTTACAAGACAGAAGCAAATAGCTGATGAATGAACATTTTACATCTTTTACCTTAGTTTATAGTGTTTCCCCCTTTAGTGAAAAGCTGTCCTTGCTTTTATAAATGGTGAACTCTTAAAAATATACTTTAAAATGTTGACAATTGTGGGGGCCCGTGCTTTGAAGATCATGGTACTAGGTGCAATGTTCTTTTAGAAGTGGGTGATAATTATAGGAATTTTCCATCAGAACATAACAATCCTGAGTTTATTCATTTTTTTCTTTTATTTGTAAAATATTCTAATTGTTTAAATGACTTTGATATGGATAGACTTTTGGCCTAGCATTTTTTATTCTCTCCCCCTTTTTTTTAAGAGAGAAGGATAGAGAGAGGGAGAGACAATCAATTTTTATTGAGTTTTTCACGTGGCTGTCGTTGCTCTGACACTTAGTTGTGTATGTGGGTGCTGAGGTTTGAACCCATGTACTTACGCATGCCATGAAAGCACTCTAACCACAGAGCCACTGCTCCAGCCCCTCCCTTTGATAGCATTATTTGCTCATTCATTCATTTGGCAAGTGTTTATGGTACCACTAGTATTTGAGGACTGTTCTAAAAGACTTTAGCAATGAATATATGACAAAGATCTCTGCTTGCTGATACAAGGAACAAAAAAAGAAAAAAAAACACTTAATATGTAAATTAAGTGCCATATCAGTTAGCAATAAGAATTGTGGAAAAAATAATAATAAAGCAGGGAAGAAAAGTAGGGAGTGCTAGGGGCTGGAGCGGTGGCTCAGCGGTTTCGTCGCTTGCCTTGCAAGCACGAGGACCCTGGTTCAAACCCCAGCACCACGTACACAACTAAGTGTTGGAGCAACTAAGGCCATGTGAAAAACTAAATAAAGTTGTTTCTCTCTTTAAAAAAAAAAAAAAAAAAAAAAAGTAGGGAGTGCTTAGGAAGAAGAATTTCAATTTTGAAATCTTACAGCTGTATTTTCTTGCTTTTAACCTTATTTATGATCTCAAGGTTCACTCAAAGCCTCAAGCATTACATTTTTAGTAGACTTTAGTCTGGAAGAGTGAAGAAGATCTCAGAACTAATTTCAGAGTAAAGGAATTTATACCCATGCCTGTATCCTGTTAATTGTTGATCAACTGTTAGAATTTAATAAACTGTTTATAAGAGTAACAAATAAGCAGTTTTCAGTATTTCAGCAACTGTGATCATCACTGGTAAAATTATGCTCAATAAATGAGATTTAATAATGCAAGGGATAAGTTAGTTACTTAACAACCAGTAATATGTGAACTTCATACAGTTTCCTTAAGCTTGCTTGTTTCCCCATGTTGAAAACAAAGTTAAGGGGCTGGAGTGGTGGCT
Source organism: Aplodontia rufa (assembly GCA_004027875.1). NCBI lineage: Eukaryota > Metazoa > Chordata > Mammalia > Rodentia > Aplodontiidae > Aplodontia > Aplodontia rufa. Next base: position 41,403 of record PVKS010010626.1, on the reverse strand, counting down.
CAGCATGTCCTTGCTTGGCATGGCAAGGACACGAGTTCAAACCCCAGCACCACATACACAGTGAAGTGTCAGAGCAACAAAAGCCTCATGATAAACTAAATAAAATTGATTCTTTCTCTCTCTCTCACTGTCCCTCTCTTTCTATAAGAAAGAAAGAGAGAAAGGAAAACAAAGTTAAATAGGACATTTTTGTCCCACAGAGCTTGTAGTGAGAGCTAGTTATATTATACAGATTCATCTTTATCCTTTTCTTTTCCTGAAGCCTTTTCCTCTTTTGCCTGCTAAGGGAAATGTTCCGCCATTTATATTTTGCTTCTTCACATTATTGTAAGTTCATTAGCTGGTGTTTATATTGTTTTATATTTTTACTTTTATTTGGACCATGCTGCCCACTAGCCCTAATTTTTTTCCCCCTCAATGTAGAAATCAAACCCAGGGCCTTGCACATGCTAGGCAAGTGCTCTAAAATTGAGCTGCACACCCAGCCCTCCCACACTTTTTTTTTTCTCTCTTTTATTTTGAGATAGTATCTCACTTGGTTGCCCAGGCAGGCCTCATACTTTCAATCCTTCTGTTTCAGCCTTCCAAGTATCTGAGATTTTAGGCATGTGCTACCATATCCAGTTTAATTTATCCTAGAGATTGAACTCAGGAACACTTAACCACTGAGCCACATCCCCCAGCTCTTTTTATTTTTTATATTGAAACAGGGTCTTGCTAAGTTGCTTAGGGCCTTGCTTAGTTACCAAGGCTAGCCTGAAACTTATACTCCTACATCAGCCTCTTGAGCTGCTGGGATTGCAGGCATGCACCACCATGCCTGTCTAGCCCTAACTTTTTTAATACCTAAACAAATTTTACTCTTACACTGGCCTTTTTTCTTCAGGACCATTTACAAGGCCTCTGTGTCAAAGATCTACATCTGGGACTTTATATATTTTGTTTGTTAATGTATGTTCATCTCTTCTGTTTTATATAAATTCAACAGCTGTTTATGTCATTTAGTTGTTCTAAGAATAAGTTGTAGATTTCATATTTAGATTTTTGTTAAAAGAATAAGATTTTGTGTTGCACTCTTCAATTGGTGGTACTTGAGGGTAAAGTGAAAAGTTTATAATAGTCTAGGAGGAAGATAAGATATAATTGATAAAGGGCATTCCCAGTAGTTTATGGACAGTCGTAAGGGAAACTATGAATTAGTCTATAAAGAATGAGACTAGAGAAGTTGAATACAGTTGTTTTAGCTACCTTCTTCATCACTGTGACCAAAAAATCTGAAAAAGCCAATGAAAGAGGAAGAAAGTTTATTTGAGGATCACTATTGCAGAGGTCTCAGTCCATAAACAGCTTACTTCATTAATCTGGGACATAGGTGAGGCAAGAATATCATGGCAGAAGGGTGTAATGGAGGATGGCAGCTCAGGAAGTGATGGCAGCTCTGCTCACCAGGGATAAAATATAAACTCCAAAAGCCCGTCTCTAGTGACCTACTTCCTCCAACCTCACTCTACCTGCCTAGAGTTACTGCCCAGTTAATCCATTCAAGTAGATGTTTGCGATTAGATTAAGTCTCTCTTAGCCCAAACCTTTCACCTTTAAATTTTCTTGCATTGTCTCACACATGAGATTTGGGGGGACATCTCATATCTAAGTCATAACAGTATTCATCCAGGATTTCAGACTCCACTGGAAAGTAGGAAAGAGAGGAACATTACAGAAGGGAAGGACTAGTATAGAGTAGTTTACATGGTTTTCCCTAGGATTAAGCTCAGAACAGAAAGAAAGTACAAAAGGGGCCTTAAGTGGGAATCAAGGTTTGGAAGAGCTAATGTAACAGGAGATGGGGATCAACACAGAAGATAGTAGAAGGTAAGATTTCTTTCTTTTTTTTTTTTTTTAAAGAGAGAGGGACAGTGAGAGAGACAGAAAAAGAGAGAAACAACTTTATTTAGTTTTTCACATGGCCTTCGTTGCTCCAACACTTAGTTGTGTACATGGTGCTGGGGTTTGAACCCAGGTCCTCGTACTTGCCAGGCAAGCTCCGAAACTGCTGAGCCATCGCTCCAGCCCCAGAAGGCAAGATTTCTGAGGTGTAGGAGTATTAGATGATCACTGATTTAGTATGATGTTCTGGTTTTGGTTAAATTGGAGTGGAAGCAAAATTATTTTGATTTGGGGGGAATTTCAAAATTGCAAGCCTATTGTCTCTGTATTTTCCTCAGAAGAGAAGAAAACTTGTTCATGTTCCAGATTCTTCTCTGAATGATGATGATTGAGATAAAAGAGTGATTAAGGATGGTATAGCTATGTATTTTCAGTTTTATACACTGATCTGGATCTTGTTAGGTTGCTCGACTGGCCACAAAAGGACATTTGAATAAGGGAAACATATTTCTTTCAGCTGTTCATAATAACCAGGGCAGATTTTTGGATCTAGGGCATATTGATGTTGAATCATTATTAACAAAAAGCAAAGATAAGGGGCTGGAGGAGTGGCTCAGTAGTTCGAACACTTGCCTGGAATGCACAAGGACCTGGGTTCAAATCACAGCACCACATATACAACTAAGTGTCACAGAAATAAAGGCCAGATGAAAAAATAAATCAAACTGATTATCTCTCTCTCTTTAAAAAAAAAAAAGCAAAGATAATAAAATTAGAGTATTAAAACAGAAATACAACTTGGATACCAAAATTCAGTAACAGAGAAATTGTAGAACTAGCGCTAATTTTATTAATAAAGCATTTAGAGGGATTAGAACAGTGACTCAGCAGATAGAGTACTTGCCTTGCTTGTGTGAGGATCCAGGTTTGAACCCCAGTACCACATACACAACTGAATGTTGGAAAAACAAAAATCAGATGAAAAAAAAAATCAAAATAGATTCTCTCTTTCTCTCTCACTCTCTCTTTTCTCTGTTTTGAAAAAAAAAAATCCCATTAGCTGGGCACATTGACATATGCCTGTAATCCCAGCATCTTTGGAAGTTGAGGCAGGAGAATCACAAGTTCAAAGCTAGCCTCATCAACTTAGTGAGGCACTGAACAACTTAGTGAGACTCTGTCTCCAAATAAAAAATAAAAAGGGTGGGGATGTTGCTCACTGGTTAAGCATCCCTTTGTTCTGTCCCTGGCACCACCAAAAAAAAAAAAAATTACCATAATGTTTACTTTGAGTACACAGAGGTATCTCTTTTATGCTTAATATAGTAAGAACTGATTTTTCATTATATACATATATTTAACATGTGGTGACTTTTTTTTTTTTTACTGTATTGGGAATCAAACCAATGGGCTTGCGCATGCTAGGCAAGTGGCAAGTACTCTGTGATAGAGCTGCACTCCTAGCCCTTTTGGCCCTTTTTTAACCTCAGTTTTTGAAAAGTGTTAATTATGGTAATGGTTATACATTATCTGTGAATATAGCAAAACCATTTCATTGTGTGCTTTAAATAGGTAAATCTTACGGTATTTTAAGCTCGTCTATATTTTTAAGAAAATTGATTGAAAAATAACTATAGTCACTCTTTGTAATAAGCAATTCATTCTTCATTTTAACCATATAGAGCACATATTTTTATTTAGCTTGTTGTCTTAACCTACACCCTCTTGGGTGTGGTTATTGTTTCAGTCGCTGGGTAAGTCGGAGTGCCACCACACAGCGCAGGAAAGAGCGCCTTCGCCAGCATTCTGAGCACATTGGACTGGACAACGATTTGAAGGAGGTAAGTGGGCTGCCTGCCTGGCAGGCTTAGATGCACGAGCCAGGAACTGGGATTACTCAGCCAGCAGGTGTCATTGTGCAGGTTCTTTCATATTCCTTTAAAAAATGGTTCAGTTATATTTTAAAAATATTAATCTTTTTAGTACTGACTTATACCACAAAATACCTTTTTTCCATGCATCTGAAATAGGGCTCTAAGATAAGTCTTCTGGTGTACTACATCAAATAAGACTATGGTTAGGGTACATTTTTGTTCAATAGGTCTCCTATAGGGAGAAAATTTTATAAGAAACAGACATTTCTAAATTTCAAGTACAATATAAATTTAGTAAGTAATGATGTGTGTACCTGTTGCTTTCTCCTTGTCTTATTGACACCATTTTAAAGGATATTTTTAAACTATTTTTAAATTAAGATCCAAATGTTTTATTTGTACTCTTTGAAAATAAAACTGTATTATACATTTGAATGATTAAATTTTTATTATTTCTTGAGAGCAAAAGAAAAATGCAGTCAGAAAAACCAGTTAACTATTTTCTAAACTCAACTGTGTAGATACGAAGCAGAAAACATTATTCCAAACATATGTCACTTTTTGTTGGTGCTTTCATACATTTGTGATATTAAACATTTTCTTAGGAATACAGTGCTTTTTTGTACTGTATTCTTTCCACCTCCCTTTTGCTATGATTTTATCATATGCATGCTTGTTTTGCTTGTCTCTTTTCTCCCATCCTTTTCTTTTTTGCTTCTCTGTCATTGGCACTTTTCATCCTCTTAGCCTTCCAGGGAACTTTTGGTCTGTCAGAACTCCATGGCATTCTGGGAGTGGGATCAGGGCCCACCTGCTCCTGCACGGCTTCCTAAAAAGTCCTTCTCTGAGTGCTGCCTGGTATGTCCTTTGCCTGAAAGTGCTTCACCAAATGTTTCCAAATCCTGACTTTGGTGTTGCTTGAATGGTACACGTGTGAGAGTGCACCTAGCTCTAGAATGCTTCACATCACCTTGTGAGGTGAACTCTTAGCCTCTCCTTTTTGCTCTCTGCTTCCTCTCGTGGTTCCTTTTTATACTGGTGTGTGCAAATACAAGTAGTTCTATACCTGTACTTTTGATGGTAGAACTGATCATTTGAATCCATAGTCAGTGGGGAATTCTTTTTTTTTTTTTTAATTATATAGCAAATTGCTTTTCTTCCAAAGGAGAAAAAAAATGTATTGAATATATAAATATTCACTTATTTAAGTATTTTTTCAAAAGTACAGAAGTTATTGAATTTCAGCTTTTCTTTTGCCAGACTTTATCTCCACAGCATTTAATCAGTTTACTTTCCTGGGCTATATTTTATGTTGTCAGAAAATTCAGTCATCATTATAGAATTTTAGTGCTAAATGTCATCTTTGAGGTCAGTTTGTCCAACTTGACATAATTTGACTAAAGTCCATAATTTGCCTAATATGAGATATGCACATAAAAGGAGCATAGCTAAAAATCCAGCCCAGGACTTCTGTTATGCATAGCAGGAGTCTTTTCTCACTAGTCCCACCACCAGCTTGCACCAACTACTGTTCACCTGAGGGCACAAGTAATATAGGACTCTTGCTTGTACTTTTTCCCGACATTATATCATGAACTTAAATTTATTTAATGGTCTCCTCTTCACAGGTTCAGCACCAATTAAAAAGATAAAGATTACAAAACAAAACAAAAATAAATAAAGTATCAAATCACAAACAAAAAAATTTAAAAAATAGTGTTTATTGGAAAATGAAGGGAACACATGTACACCTTGTACACTTAGTACATGTGTACACTTAGTAGCCAGGCACATGCCCATAATCCCACTGACTCAGTAGATTAAGGCAGGAAGATTACGGTTTGGAAACCAACCCTGGCAACTTGACAGGACCAGTCTCAAAATAAAATTTAGCTGTGTTCAGTGGCACATGCCTGTAATTCCAGTGGCTTGGAAGACTGAGGCAGGAGGATCACAAATTCAGAGCCAGCCCCAGCAATTTAGCAAGTCCCTGAATAACTTAGTGAGACCTGGTCTCAAAATAAAAAATAAAGAGAGCTGGGGTTAGGGATTTAGTTCAGTGGCAGAGCGATTGCCTAGCATGCGCAAGGCCCCGAGTTCGGTCCTCAGCCCTAAAAAAAATAAATAAAGAGAGCTGAGGATATGGCTGAGTGGTTGAGTGTCCATGAGTTCAATTTCTTTTCAAGAGAGAGGGACAGTGAGAAAAAGAGAATCAATTTTATTTAGTTTTTCATGTGGCCTTTGTTGTTCCAACACTTCATTGTGTATGTGGTGCTGGAGTTCAAACTCACATAACTTGGAGCATGCCAGGCAAGCGCCTTACCCGCTGAGCCACGGCTCCAGCCCTGTGAGTTCAATTTTTGGTACCAAAAAATAAAAATAAAATATATCTTTTTCCAGTTGCCATGTTTGCCATCACTCATTTACTTTAAAGGTGTTCTCTGTGTTTGCATATGCAGAAATAACCTCACTTCTTTCTGTGAGGAGAGGCCTCTTGCCCTTTCCATATAGATCGGTGGGGTGTGGCTGGTTCTGTGACTCAAGAAGGAGATTTTGCAAATGGCTCTGAAGTCCACTGTTGGCTAATAACTACAGTTGCCCATATGTGCTGGGTGTTGGATAGATATGGTCTATGATCACACTAAGAAGAGCCCCCCATCTGGCTTGTGTTCTTTCATATAAAACAGCACATAAACTTTCTATAGCACTTAATTTATTTTTTTTCAAAAAGAGAATCAATTTAGTTTTTCATGTGACTTCCATTGCCCTGACACTTCATTGTGTACATGATGCTAGGGCTCAAACCTGTGTCCTTGCACATGCTAAGCAAGTGCCATAACTGCTGAGCCACCACTTCAACCAAATACTTAATTTATGTTTATTCCAAAATTCATTAATATATTTCAGAAAATAGAGAAATGCTGGAAGCTTCTTCCCAGTGTCTTACCTAACCATGTTCTCACTCCTTTTTTTCTAGCTAATGTATTTCTTCCTTAGCTAGTTTGATTACAGCACTTCTTGAGAACTGAGGGTTTTTGTTTTGTATTGTTTGTTTTGTTTTGTTTTGTTTTCAAGAGATGGAGGGAGAGATAGAGAAAATCAATTTTATTTATTTTTTCATCTGCCCTTTTTTTTCTGACACATAATTGTATAGGTGGTGCTGGGATTCGAACCCAGGTACTTGTGCATGCCAGGCAATTGCTCCAGATGCTGAGCCACTGCTCCAGCCCTGAGAACTGAGTCTCGTAATGGTTCTCTGTACTTTTGCATAAGTCCTAAATATTGATGAGTTGAAGCTGGGGGTAAGGATCCTTTAAACTTTACAGTTAACATTTGTTTTTACCAACCTTTTATCTCAATTTAATACATACTCCAAATGACAATAGAAAACACAAGTATAATTCTTATACAGGGCTCCTGCCTTGTGTCTCAGGTTGATTCTTCTGAAACTGCTTTTCTTTCTTTCTTTCATTCATGCATTCATTCATTCTAGTATGTCTCTGTAGACATTGTTACATTTAACGTCCAATAGATTTACCAATAGATTATTGGTAAATCTATCATTCTCAATTTCCCCTTTTTTCTTTGATTCTGTCAAAAATATTTGAAGCAAAAAAGTATACATAAGTGCTGGGGGAACTAAGTGCTTTTAGAATTCCTTTGACTTTTAAATCTTACCTTAAAATGATTAGAGGGAGGCTGGAGCAGTGGCTCAGTGATTACGGCGCTTGTCTGGCATGTGGGAGTATGTGAGTTCGAGCACCAGCACCACGTACACAACGAAGTCTCTGGGTGATGATAGCCACATGAAAAACTAAATAAAATGGATTCTCTCTCTCTCTCTCTCTCTCTCACTCTCACTCTCTCACTGTTCCTCTCTCTTTAAAAACAAAAAATGATTAGAGGGAAAAGAAGACATTATTTTGTTCATGTTACCTTTCATTATGAAAATTGGGAAGATAAATCCTTAATCAATGGGATTTGTTTTAAAATTTTTATCATTTACATTTGTTTTCTTAAAGGGGCTATATATTAATATATTTAAAGAATGCAAATGATTTTACACATCTTCTGTTATAATATTAAGTTCTCCTCTTAAGGGGCTGTAGCGGTAGCTCAGCGATTGGTGCGCTTACCTGGCATGCTTGAGGACCTGGGTTCGAACTCCAGCACCACATACACAACTAAGTGTCAGAGGAATGAAAACCAGATTAAAACTAAATAAAACTGATTCTCTCTTTCTGTCTTTCTCACTGTCCCTGTCTTTAAAAAAAAAATTCTTCCCTTAAAATAATAAGGATAGATGTCAAGTATGTGCCCATGAGAGGATGCAACCTCTTTCTTGCTCACATTCCCTTCCCCCCAACAAATTATTAGTTTCACTATATAATTTTGTGTAGCTGTTCTATAAATATGGTCCCAAGACACTTGGACCTTTGGAAATTCTGCCCTGTGATTCTGATACAAACATAAGGTATCTAGTTGAAGTTTTTCAGGTAGCATAGAAAGAGGGTTTCTGTTGTCCTCCAAACCACCACAGACTTCACATAGAACACCATGATCCCACTTTCTCTTGATGATAGAACAAGGCAAGGGAGGGCTTTAGCAAACTTCACAGAAAGAAGAAATCTTCTGTATTTGGATCACATTGTGCTTTTCAGAGTGATCTTATGGCTTTTTTGTGAGCTAGGTGTACTTGTTTTTAGGCCTATTTAACAAGCTGAGATATAGGAACATTAGTTGATATATGTCTTGAGGTCATAAAATTAGTTGCAACATGATTCTAGAGCTCCTGATTTTACTGTTGTGACAGAGGGTTGAGCTGGAAAACATTGTCCAAAAAGCTACAGGTAAATAAAATAGAGAAAGCCAGTGATAAGAGAACCAGTGAACTCCTACTGGCTTGTAATCCAGACACGTCTTTTTTTTTTTTTTTTTTTTTTTTTTTTGGTTCTACCATGATTCTGACTAATCACAACTTTGTGTAGACCCAGTAAACAGAGTAAACTAAATGAAACTGCACCTCACTTTGAGTTTTAACCTGATGAGGTTTCTATATTACACTCATTTTCACAGGAGTTAACAGGTTGGGGGAGGAGTACAAAAGTTCTCTGCCAGGGCAGGAGCAGTGGCTTGGTGGATACAGTGCTGGCCTGGCATGTGTGAGGATGCGGGTTTGAACCCCAGCGCCACATACACAGCAAAGTGTCAGAACAATGAAAGCCACATGAAAAACTAAATAAAATTCTCTCTTTTTCTCGCTCATTGTCCCTCTCACTCTAAAAAAAGAAAATAAGTCCTCTGCCTTTTAGTACACTAAAGCTTTAGTTGCTGTTGCACACATACTTATGGCCTTTTTGCATCTTGTTTGTTCCTGCATTTGTTTGGGGTAAGGTTCAGTAGAACAGAAAAGTATTTCATGTTAATACATTTTAAAAATACTCTTGATTTTTAGAAATACATGCAAGAGGCACGAAGTTTAGGGAAAAACCTGAGGCAACCCAAATTGTCGGACCTCTCTCCTGCGGTGATTGCACAGACCAACTGGAAATTTGTAGAAGGCTTATTAAAAGAATGTAGAATGAAGGTATGTATTGCTGACACCACACAGTGCTTTTCATGTTCACACCATGTGCAGGGCTAAGCTGAGCGGAGTCAACCCTCATTCATGCCTATAGTTTCCAGAAGCAAACTTTTACAGGTGCCCTTCACTGAGGTCATAAACCTCTGTGGTCTTTCCCCTGGCCCACAGCATCAGTGACATGGAAGCCCTGCATAGTTTTTTCATCTTTTTGGCTATTGCCTTCCTCTACTCCAACGTAAATAGATATTAAGCCACTCATAAGTTGTGTCAGGAGTGTTGTTATCTGTAAAAGGCAGCACCTTTTTGTGTCTGTGTGTCCACCTATGAACAGCCTTGTCTGTGCCCATATATTCATATGTATATCTACATAAGGAGGAAAGCCCTCAGCTGTATTGTAGGTTAGTGTATTTTACATCCCAGTCTCCTCTAAGATATCTGAGTTTATAGGATGTAGCAATGCAAATCGAGAAAACTCAGAATGTCGTTTTAGCTAGTCATTCAACAGTCATTTCTTGACTACCTTCTTTGCATATTTGATAAATGCACTATTTTTCAGCATCAGAATCACTATGTTCAGAGAGACAAAGTCCCTACCTAAGGGGATTAGATTCTTTTTCATTTTACATTTTTTTAAGAGTAACTAAAACATGTAAATTAACTTACCCAAAGCTGATTTCCATTTTTTTTATTTTTCATTTTCTTATGCGTACATAATCAGAGAAAGAAAAGAGAAAGAGGGAAAAAAAAAGTTTCCTAATTGACTTACAAATCAGGAAGTTCTGCTAAATCTTAGAGCCACCTATTTATATTGTGATTTTTACCTAAGTGCAGCCAAAGTAAGTAAGAATAGCTTTAGTATACCAAGGTCTGGAGGCAGTAGGAGGATATATTTTGGTGGAGGATGGTGTTCCAGTTTCAGACAATACATTTTTCTAGGTATAGTGTAATTTCCCAGTATCACAGAAATTGACAGTCTAAAAATTGTTGTATAAAAGTGCTTTTTCAGTATGGGGATACTGGACAAATATTAGCTTATTCTATCTTTAGTGACACTCCATTTCTGTGGTACAAGTAGTAAAATATAGATGATATTATTCCAGTTAGTTGATCATAGAGATTTAGATATTTTCCCCAAGAAAGATAATTAAAAATATAAAAGTAGAGCTGGGCATGGTGGCGCACTCGGGTAATCTCAGCGACTTGGGAGGCTGAGGTTGGAAAATCGAAAGTTTAAAGCTACTTAGAAAAACCTTAAGCAGGGTTGGAGTGGTGGCTCAGCAGTTTCGGCGCTTGCCTGGCAAGCACGAGGACCCGGGTTCAAACCCCAGCACCACGTACACAACTAAGTGTTGGAGCAACTAAGGCCATGTGAAAAACTAAATAAAGTTGATTCTCTCTTTCTCTGTCTCTCACTGTCCCTCTCTCTTTAAAAAAAAAGAAAGAAAAGAAAAGAAAAACCTTAACTTAAGCAAGACCTCGTCTCAAAATAAAATATAAAAAGGGCTGGAGATGTGGCTCAGTGGTAAAGCACTGTTGGGTTCAATCCCCAGTACCACACATACACACACACAAACACACCAAAAAAAAAGGGAAAAAAAAGAAAAAAACTCTGTAATTAGAAGTATAATACATGTAATAAAGGGCTGGATGCAGTGGCACACACCTGGAATCTCAGGGACTTGGGAGTCTGAGGCAGGAGGATCCCAAGTTCAAGACCAGCCTTGGCAACTTAGCAAGACTCTGTTTCAAAATAAAGAGAGCCAGGGATATAGCTCAATGGAAGAAGACCTCTGGGTTCAGTCCCCTGTACAAAAAAAAAAAGTATGATGAAATCAGTTCTCCTAATCCAATAATTACCTTGGTTTTGATTTCACTACCTGGGTAATTTATGACCATATATGATGTTTTCAGACAAAACGCATGTTGGTAGAGAAGATGGGACACGAAGCAGTGGAACTGGGCCATGGAGAAGCAAACATCACTGGCTTGGAGGAGAACACCTTGATTGCCAGCCTCTGTGACCTGCTGGAGAGGATATGGAGCCATGGCTTACATGGAAAGCAGGTAATAGCCTCAGAAGGTACTGGTGTCATGTTCATTTAGGACCCCTGTTAAGAAATATAATACAGGAATGGAGCAGTGGCTCAGCAGTTGAAGCGCTTGCCTGGCATGCACGCACACACCAGGGTTCAAACTCCAGCACCACTTACAAAACTAAGTGTTGGAGAAACAAAGGCCAGATGAAAAACTAAATAAAATTGATTCTCTCTCTCTCTCTCGCATTCTCTCTTTAAAAAAAAAAGAAAGAAGGAAGGAAAAAAGGAGGATTGCAATTTCAAAGCCAGCCTCTGCAACTTAGTGAGACCACGTCTCAAAATATAAAAGGGTATGGCTCAGTGGCAAAGCACCTCTGAGTTCAGTCCCCAGTACCTCCCCCCACCGGAAAAGAAAAAAAAGGTGACAAGAAGAAAATGGATGGCTTTCACCAAGCATGGTGATGCAAGCCTGTAATTCCAGCAGATGGGGAGGCTGAGGCAAAAGGATCGTTCCAGGCCAGGCGTGGCAACTTAGCAAGATCTTATCTCAAAATAATAAATAGGCTGTAACTGCATGGTAGAGCATTCCTGGATTCAGTCCCCAATACAAAAAAAAAAAAAAAAAAGATATGATCCTCTTATTACAAGATGATTAGAATTGTCCCCAAGGGTGCATACCTATAACCCCAGCTACTCGGGAGGCTGAGGCAAGAGGATCACAAGTTTAGGCCAGTCTGGGCAACTTAAGGATTCTGTGTCTCTCAAAATGAAAAAATACTTTTTAAAACGAAGTCAGGATATAGCTTGGTCATAGAGTACTCCTGAATTTAATCCCCACTACTACAAAAAAAGAAAGAAAATAAAAGTGCCACAGGCATTTTAATTCCAGAAAAAGAAAACAACCCATGATCAGGAGGTAGTTTTGGTATCTTTCCTGGCAAACAAAAAAGGATAAAATATCACATTCGTTGCAGAGGCTATGTCATGTGTGGATTCCATAAATATCCAGGAAATGCCCTGCTTTTGTCCAGGACAACGGTGTAGGCAGAATTAACAATTCTTTACCTTTTGGGGGTTTTTTTGTTTGTTTGTTTGTTTTAGTACCACGATTGAACCCAGAGGGGCTTTACCATTAAGCCACATCCCCCGCCATTTTTATTTTTTACTTTGGATAGGATCTCAGTAAATTACCAAGGTTGACCTCGAACTTCAGTCCTCCTGGCTCAGCTTCCCAAGTAGCCAGGATTATATGAGTATGCTACCACACTCTACTTCTGAGTTGTTTTTTTTTTTTTTTTAATGTGGCTCCCTTCTTCACCTCACTCTGTTTTCTTCCTCCATTGTCATTCCTTATATTCAAGCATTTTACATATGGATATATACATATACACTATGGCTACTAGAGCTTTTTAATTCCATGGTTACCAATTTGGCCTAATTATATACAACTAAGTAATACCTGAATTGACATAAAAAAAAATCTCCATTCAACGCAATAGGGGGATGGCTCCCTAGGTTACTTGGAGGCCTAGGAAGGGGGAGGAGGAGGGGGAGGGTGTAGGAAGAACTCCTAGGAGACTGGAGGGTGGGAATATGGGGGAATCATCTCAGAAGCAGATCTCATTCCTCCATGAGATACCCATTTAATGGAGGAGTTCTTCTGGGTGAAACAGCAACAGGGGAAACCCAAGCTGGGTACCCATGATTTGGCATTAGCCCTGGTTAACTAAGTGTATATACATTGGTTATTGATGGTTTGATAATGTTTCCCCCTCAATTGTGTCTCTATATACATCTAATAAAAAAAAAAAATATGAAGATATAATGAAAAAATAAAAAAAAAATCTCCATGCCTGTTCTTCTGGTCTTCTGCTTGGCTGCTTCACTTCCATTTGCAAGGCTTCTTAGCAAAGCAAAGTATGGCCCATACAACACATGGAGTGAAGTCCTCAGAATGTCACATAGGACTTGGGGGGGTGTAGCTTGGTGTAAGGCCCCACGTCCAATCCCCACCATTGAAAGAAAAAAAGTCACACTTTTTTTAGGATTTGATGATGAGTTTGGCTCACCAAACTTTATAATGGCCAATTTAATGTGAATGATCTTGATTAGAAATTATTTTTTTCATAAAATATTTCTTTAAAATAAAAAAAGAAATTCTTGTACTTTCAGGGGAAGTCAGCTTTGTGGTCACATTTAATTCAGTTTCAGGACAGAGAAGAAAAACAGGAGCACCTTGCAGAATCACCAGGTGAGAGGGCTTTGCTTTGGGTTTTTTGTGCAGAACTGGAAGCATCAGACCATGAGAAGAGTCAGTCCTGGATGAGCTTGCCTTTGCCTGTTTCCCTCTCAAGCTATCACTTAGCCAGTTTTGCCAGTAGTAGAAAAAAGCATAAGGAGCATTATTATTTATTCTGTGAGGCTGAAAAACGTTATTTGACCTTTCTGATCTGTGTGTGTGTGTGTGTGTGTGTGTGTGTGTGTTTTACTATATTAAACTATCACCAGTCTACATCCCCAGCCCTTCTTGTTTTTTATTTTGAGACAGGGTCTCACTAAATTGCTTAGGGTCTCGATAAATTTCTGAGGCTGGACACAAACTTAGGATCCTTCTGCAGCGGCCTCCAGAATAGCTGAGATTATTTGAGATTATTGGCACACACCACTATGTCAGGCAACTTTCCTGATCTTCTGCCTCCCCATCAGTAAGGCAGAGAAAATAATTTTAGATATGCCAAGGCACTCATATCGATCAAAGAAGATAGAATTGTTTGAAAATCCTCAATGAATTGTAGAAGACCAAACCATACAAATATGCCTTACTCCCACCACCAGTATTAGACTATGGAGTATATTGATTTTTTTTTTTGTCTTAAAGAAAAGTTTTGTGGCCATCATTAATCTTTTCAGGAGCTGTAATCCCCATGACTTAAGAGGCTGAGGCAAGAGGATTTCAAGTTCAAGGCCAGCCTCAGCAACCTTGCAAGGCCCTAAGAAACTTAGACACTTTCTCAAAATAAAAAAATAAAAAGGACTGGGGATGTGGCTCAGTGGTAAAACACCTCTGGGTTCAATCCCTACTACCAACAAAATAAAATAATAATAATAATTGTTTAGGGGGAAAATATTTATTTACATCTCAATCTTCAGGAGCTGGATTCTTTTTTATTATTATTTTACTTTATTAAATATATATATATATATTTTTTCTTTTTTTGTACCAGAGATTGTACCCAGGGGTACAGAACCATGGTCCATTTTATTTTTTATTTTGAGACAGGGTCTTGCAAAGTTGTTTAGAGTGTTGCCATATTACTGAGGCTGGCTTTGAACTTGTAGCCCACCTGCCTCAGCCTCCCAGGCTGCTGGGGTTATAGGCATACACCACCATGCCTGGCTGTTAGCCTATTTTTTTGAGATGGGGTCTTGCTATATTGCCCAGGCTGGTATTAAACTCCTGGGCTCAAGGGGCTGGAGCAGTGGCTCAGCCATTACAGCCCTTGCCTGGCCTGCTCGAGTATGCCAGTTCAAACCCCAGCACCACATACATAATGAAGTCTCGGAGCAACGAAAGCCACTAAATAAAGTTGATTCTCTCTTTCTCTCTCACTGTCCCTCTCTCTTTAAAAAAAAAAAAAGAAAAGAAAAGAAAAAGAAAGAAAGGAAGGAAGAAAAGGAAAGGGAAAAAAAACTCCTGGGCTCAAGCAGTCTTGTAGTCTCAGCTTCCAAAGTACTGGGATTTGAGGTGCTGTCACCACACCAAACTTGGAGATCATATTCTTCAGTTTATAGAAGATATCTTGTTAGAAGTGTCATATTCTACTAATTAGAATTACAGAGTTCTTTAAGCTAAATATTCCACCTACAATGTATTTTTCAAAAAAATTTTTTCTTTTGCTCACTTTTCTTTTTTTCCCAGAGACACTGAGAATTGAACCCAGGGCCCTGCACATGCTGGGCAACTGATGTACCACTGAGTTCCACTTCCAGGCTGCAACTTGCTTTTCTTTATGTAAAATAACCTTTTTTTTTTCTTTTTTTTTTTCTCAGAAAAAATAGAAGTAACAGTGAGAAGCTAATAGAAATAAAATGTCTTATATTGAATCAGTCATTAGGGAACTTTTTTAAATTATAAATTATTTCAGACATTCAGAAATATAAAACTTTTTAAAAGCTCATATTCTAACACCAGCTTAAAATATAAAGCATTACAAATATGACTGAAACACACTTGTATCCATTCCCAACTCCTTTTCCCTCACTTCCCTTAAAGGGCAATACTACCCTTAATGTGGCGTATTGTTGGAAACCTAGTTTTTAAGTACATTTAATCAGACCTAGGAATGTAAATTTTATACTATCTCGCCCTGAAGCTCCTCTGAACAAAATATCAAGGTTCTAATTCAGATTATGTTTAAAAGCATTCTCTAATGTCCACATCTCCTCTTCCCCTTTGTCTGTTAAAAAAAAAAAAAAAAAGGAAAAATGCAGCCGGGTGCAGTGACATGCACACATAATCCCAGTGACTTAGGAGGCTGAAGCAGGATCACAAGTTCAAAGCCAGCCTCAGGAATTTAGGCCCTAAGTTTACCGAGATCCTGTCTCAAAAAGTAAAATGGGCTGGGGATGTGGCTCAGTGGTTAAGCACCCCTGGGTTCAATCCATGGTACAAAAAAAAAAAAGTAAGAATGCATTTGCATGTGCCCTGAACTATCTCTAAAAGAAAATAGAGCCATTCAGACCATAAAACTATAACCAAGACAGCTTACCCTAATTTTACTTGATCTTAGCCAAAGGGCCAAGAAATGGTTTTACCCTCATTAGAAAAAATAAATTCCTTTGGGGCTGGAGCAGCAGCTCAGCAATTTCACCATTTGCCACAAGGATGTGGGATTGAACCCCAGCACCGTGTACACAACAAAGTGTCAGAGCAATGAAGACCATATGAAAGCTAAATAAAATTTGATTCTGTCTTTCTCACTCTCTCACTATCCCTCTGTCTTTATTAAATAAATAAATTCATTCATTCCTATGAGGAAATAACCCTTTCTAGGGTGAAGTATTGGAAAATCAAGGTCAGTTAAGGTGGGAGCATTCAACTATGTGCCAAATGAGGCATGTGAGAATGTACAGCTGTTAGAATAAACAGCTGCTAGACAACACCAGCAGCTTTTGTGGTCAAACATTGGGTGGTTCAACTAACATACTGCTGGTGGGACTACAAACTTGTACAGCTACTCTAAAAAGCAGTGTGGAGACTCCTCAAAAAACTAGGGATGGAACTACCTTACGACCCAGCTATCCCACTCCTGGGTATTTTCCCAAAAGAGCTAGAATCGGCATACTACAGGGACACAGCTACATCAGTGTTTTTAGCAGTTCAATTTACAATAACTAAACTATGGAACCAACCCAGATGCCCCTTGCTGGATGAGTGGATTCAAAAATTGTGGCATATATATATGATGGAGTTCTACTCTGCTATTAGAGAGGATGATACCATGGCATTTGCAGCCAAATGGATAGAAATGGGAAAAAATTATGCTGAGTGAAATATCCCAAACACAGAGACTTAAGGGCCGAATGCTTTCTCTCATATGTGGAAGCTAGTGTGAAACCTAAGACAGGATAGTTAGTTGAGTTTAAGTAATAAACTCACCAAAGATGAAATTTAAGCTGGGGGAAACATAACTATGAAGGTAGGAAGGCATTTGGGGGGAGTGAGGGTTATCAGTACAACTAGGAATACTCAACTCCTATTAGAAGCCTAGTTATACACAGGCAGACAGAGAAACTCAGAAATATCAACAATTATTATACATGTATATGTTCATTTCAGACTATAGTGTGGTGGGATTACATAGGAGACATGAGTTCAGGGAATGGATGAAGGAGCGTAGATCCTAGTCTAGGATCAGCCTTAACTTACAATATCTCACTATGTCAAATCCATGTATGCATGAATATGTAACAATTCTTTTCAATATGTAAGACTATGTTGAACAAATTAAAAAACTTTTAAATAAATAAATAAACATCTCACAAAATAAAAATGAATTAATAGAAGGAAGACCAATAGAGTAAAGGAAGGGGATCTTGGAGAGAGGAGGGAGGGAATTTCTGGGGATGGAACTTTAGCAAATTGTTATATGCATTTATGACTGTTAAGATGAACCCATATTATGTAAAACTAGTGCACTAACAAAAACAAAATAAAATTTCTGAAGAAAGTAATGATGTTGCTGAAGGAACCAGACTTTTTGGAAAAGGTAGGGAAGAACCATGTGTTGTACCTCTCCTTGATCCACACAGTTGCTAACAGTCCACTACATCCAGGCTAGATGCTCCCTTAAGGTCAACATGCACTGAACCTAATAGTTTTTAAATAAAGGAAAAATAAATATTCCCTAAAAAAAAAAAAAAGTTGGGTGATTCAGTTTGAGATTACCAGCTATCTGCAGTGTCTTCAGGCAATCAATAGTGGGACAAGCAAAACTGAAAGGCAAAGCTAAGAAATACAAAATATGTCAAAGCATTATGCAGTCACTATGCTGCAGGCAAATGTGATGAAGGGCTAGTAACGTAACAATGAACACAAGTGAAATATTTTACTGATCCTAAGTAATATATGCCATGTAGCTTTTGAAATTGAAGTTTATAATTTGTTTAGAGGGGTGGATTTTATAAATATTGTTCTAACACACCTGGTGATTCAGCCTAGGAAGTTAGAATTTAAAAATATGAGAGTAGCGAAGATAAATGGTATTTCTTGGGAGGGTAAGGCAGGAGGACCCCATGCTCAAGGCCAGCTGGGCAAGTCTGTCTGTCTCAAAATTTAAAAAAGTAAAGGAGGGCTGGGGACATAATTTGTGGTAGAACACTCCTGAGTTCAATCTCCGTTACCACCAGAGAAAGAGAATATGAAATATGTTTGAAAACATCAGTTTAAAAATATTTTATTAAAAAAATATTTTATTTTAGGACTGGGAGTGTAGCACAATAGTAGAGGGTTTGCTTAATATGTGCAAGGTCATGGGTTCAATTCCTAGCACTACCAAAAAAGAAACATTCTTAAGAAACAGTATAGTGGGTTAGAGCAGTGGTTCAGCAGTTGGAGTGCTTGCCTGGCAAGTGGAAGAACCTGGGTTCAAACCTCAGCACCACATACACAACTAAGTGTTGGAGAAACAAAGACCAGATGAAAAACTAAATAAAATTGATTCTCTATGTCTCTCATTCTCTCTCCCTCTCTCTCCTCATCTCTTTCTCTCTTTTTTTTTTAAAAAAAGGGCTAGAGTGGTAGCCAGTGGTTGTGGTGCTTGCTTAGCATGTGCAAGGATGTGAGTTCGAGCCCCAGCACCATGTACATGGCAAGATGTTGGAGCAATGAAAGCCACATGAAAAACTAAATAAAATTGATTCTCTCTCTCTCTCTCACTGTCCCCCTCTTTTAAAAAGGGCAGGGGGAGAAAGTGTGGGCTAGAGAGGTGGCTCAGCAGTTAGAGCACTTGTCTGGTATGGGTGAAGACCCAGGTTCAAACCCCAGCACCACATACACAATAGTGTCCAAAGGTCACATGAAAAACTAAATAAAAATTGATTCCCTCTCTCTCTCTCTCTCTCTCTCTCTCTCTCTCACATACACACACACACACACACTGTCCCTCTTTCTTAAAAAAGGGGGGAGGGAGGGAGGGAGAGAGAGAACCAACTTTATGTTTTTCATCTGGGTTTTGTTTTTCTGACTAATAGTTGTGTATGTGGTGCTGGGGAACCTGGGTTCTTGCACATGCCAGGCAAGTGCTGTAACCATTGAGCCACCACTGGAATAAAGTTGTGACTTGGCGTTTATGGATCTAGCATCTGGCCCTAAGTAGCCCCATCTTCCTGAATATTTGCTGAGCATGCACTATATGTGGGCCACCACAGGCCCTCTGCATAGTCTAAAAATAGAACCTGACTGAACCTCAATGGATATAATTTTTTAATGGACATAATTTAATAGGAGTAATGAAAAGAAATTATGGTATGTTCTGTGATACAGGTTCAATTTTATAAGTCTTACTAGAGAGAAGGAATGACTTATTCAACAGTATGTCTAAGGGACAGAAAATATTTAGGAAAGAATTCATACTGAGGCCAAATCAAAGATAGATTTCATTGTATTTCGTTGAGAACTTATTTTGTACCAAGCTCAGTTCTAAAGTTTAGATCTGTGTCAATAAAGTAGATACTGGGGGCTGGAATCAGGGTGGCTCTGTGGTAGAAAGCTTGCCTGGGATACGTGAATACCTGGGTTCAAACTGACTCAGAACCACATATACAACTAAGTGTTGGAAAAACAAAACCCAAATGAAAAAATAAACAAAATTCTTTCTTTCTCTCTCAATCTCTCCTCCTTTCTTTATAAAATAAATAAATAGGGCTAGAGTGGTGGCTCAGCGGTTATGGCGCTTGCCCAGGATGCGCGAGAATGCGAGTTCAAACCCCAGCACCACATACACAACGAAGTCTCAGAGCAACAAAAGCCACATGAAAAACTAAATAAAAATTGTTTCTCTCATATTCATTCTCTCTCTCTCTCTTTCTCTCTCTTTCTCTTTCTCTCTGTCCCTCTTTTAAAAATAAATAAAGAAGTGAAATAGATATTATTACTGTCCCCAGTTTACTGGTAAGCGGATAAGGAGATAGACCATAGAGAGGTTAATCACTCACTCAAAGAAAGACATTTTTTTTTCAGGGCTGAGGATAAGAAAGACATCTTAAAGTCTGTAGGGCCTAAGAAAGCCATGTTCTAAATCATTAAACTGACAGTACTACTTTTCAATCTAAAATAATGAATAGGCAATAAGTGAGGAGAAAGATACAGAGCGTTGAATGATGAAAAGACTTTAACAAATGCATGGAGACGTGAAAAAGTACATGTGTGTTCAAGGAAATTGAGCAGAGAAGGGTAGCTAGAATATAGGTTTCTGGAATAGGATTTATAGAATATGGTTATGCCTGTTCTTACTGTAGATGCTGCTGCTTCCTTAAAAGTCAAATCCTTCTCATTTGCATTTATTTTTTCATGGAAGGAATCCAACCCAAGGCCTTGTATATGCTAAGCAATTCCACTCTCACTGAGCTATCCTCCCAACCCCCCTTTTTTAACGAAGAGATTTTCACCAGCTCTCTGGTCCTGGTGATATGGTTCCTCCTTGTCATTTCTGCTTCTAGCCATCTTGCTGATTATGGTTTCAGCTCCTTTCTGCCTCATACTCTTTTTTTTTTTTCTCCCCTTCTCAGCCTATTCCTTGCCATTCATATGGCCATCTTTCATGCCGTTAGTTCATCTGGGATGGAGAGTCATTCTTTGAGCCATTTCATGTTATTCCCAAAAAGAAAAATGTGCTACCTTTAATAACGTATTTAAGTGGTAATGATTTTAGACAAAAAGATAAACACAGTATATTCCCTTCAATTTCCATGGAACAATTTCCTTAGTGACCAACTATTTCTTCATGAGTATCAAAAGAGAATGGTCTTTTCGTTGCCACATTGAAAATTCCCTCCCCAAACTTCCTAATCATATGGCTTCTTCATCACCCATGTAGTATTGAAGACCCTCAAAACCTGGGGGCTGGAGCAGTGGCTCAGCAGTTACAGGGCTTGCCTGGTATGTGCAAGGATGCAGCTTTGAACACCAGCAACATAACAAAGTGTCAGAGCAATGAAAGCCACATAAGAAACTAAATAAAATTGATTATCTCTTTTTTCTCTCACTGTCCCTCTCTCTTTAAAAAAAAAAAAAAAAAAAATACTACCTGTAGATTAGCCTGGCCACACCGCTTTCCTTCTGGTAGTATCATCAGTGATCGTTTATTCCTGCCAGTTGTCAGCGCAGCTTTTTTTATCCACAGGCCAAAACTGTATAGATACTTATACACCAAAATGTTCCCCACCTGTGTTCCTCGAAGCCAGATTTATATGTATGTATGTATGCATATATATGTCTGTGACCTCCTAAAGTAAAATGCATCTAAAAACTGAGAAAATAACAGGTTTAAGAGACAGCAAAATGCCACATTCTCAATTCTGTTTTATCAGTTTGCCAAGTGTGATGCTGCAATTCCGTTTTCATTTATAGATGGGAAAGTGGTAATGAAGAAAGGGCACAAAACTCCATGGCATCTCACTCAGAAGTGAGACTGAGCACCCTAACCACCATATTTT
Source organism: Aplodontia rufa (assembly GCA_004027875.1). Classification (NCBI taxonomy): domain Eukaryota; kingdom Metazoa; phylum Chordata; class Mammalia; order Rodentia; family Aplodontiidae; genus Aplodontia; species Aplodontia rufa. The sequence continues at coordinate 19,810 of PVKS010010626.1, read as the reverse complement.
AGCCAATAGTTGATTGGTTGGCCATTGCTATACAGATCATCTCTCCTTTCTCCTTTCATAAATAGTAGCTGTTTAGACTTCATAAGAGAATGATTCATAAGAGAATGAACATTATAATTCAAAACATCTATAGAGATTACTTACTTTGCATGGTATACATACTGTAGTTTGGATTGTGAATTTTGAAGTAGAAACTTATCAGACTAAAGAACCAAGCCCTTAGAAATTTTTATAAAAACATTTCCAGAGTTTAAAAATCTATGTGATTATAATTTATGAGTCCAGAGATGAAGACTCACATACTTAATTAATTTGTAAACATTGCTTTCATGTAATTATCCAGAGCTATTAGCACAAATAGCTGTAGAAAATGACAGCCCTTATGGCCAGAATTTGCACACATTATATTAGTTGTAGGTGGACTTTTAGAAAAGATTCATTTTAAATTCAAGTTTTTACCATTATTTTTCTAACATTTTGTTAATATTTTTCTACATAGTTGCCCTCGGACCAGAAAGAAGAAAATCTGACTCAGGAGTTATGTTACCAACACTCAGGGTCTCTCTTATCCAAGATATGAGGTATTTATTACATGTTAGCATATAGTGATAACTTTGAAATGTTTTATGGCTTTCACCTAAATTGTTCAAATAATTGTGGCTATGTATATATTTTGTTTATATATTCTAAAGAGAGCATTTTATATGTGTGTGCATGTGTGTGTGTGTGTGTGTGTGTGTGTGTGTTTGGTACCAGGGATGGAACCCATGGGCATTTAACTACTGAGCCACATCACTAGCCCTTTTTTATTTTTATTTTGAGACAGGGTCTTATTATGTTGCTTAGGGCCTTGATAAGTTGCTGAGGCTCGCTTTGAACTTGCAATCCTCCTGCCTCTGCTTCCCGAGTTGCTGGGATTATAGGTGTGCACCAGCACACTGGATATTATTTTGTTTTATTTTTTTATTATTATATTTTTTCCTCACATGAAATCCAAAGGGAAAAAGCAGTAAAGAAGTTTTTAAATATCTGTTTCTGTTCGTTTGCTTGTTTTTATTTTGATATCAGGGATTGAACCCACAGGCTTTTAACCACGGAGTCACATCCCCAGCCCCTACCCACTTTTTTTTTAGACAGAGTCTTGCTAAGTTGCTTTGGGCCTCTCATAGTTGCTAAGGCTGGCATTGAACTCCCGTTCCTCCTGCGTCAGCCTTCCAAACTGCTTCACCACACACAGCCGTTTTGTTTTTGTTTTTTGTTTTTCAATATCAAATCAAATCAGTAGACTTTATTTTTTCCCTTTAGAAAGATTCCAACCAAATTGGAGTTAATATCACTTTAAAGTGCAAGAAAGGATATGCAGTATTAGTGTTTGTTCTATGACAAATGAAGCATCCCTCCAACAGAAATAGTCCAAGAGGTAGCAAGAAGCATGAAGACCTAGCTACAGGACAAAGTGATCCATTAGGCTGACCGAAAAGCAAGGAGATTCCACTGTTAGCCTACAAAGAGGGCTTACAGCCAAGTCTGCTGTTAACCGTATCTATACCTCAAACAGATCTTAGTTCCTCCTACCTACAAGGCTGGGGCACAGCATCAGCAAAGTCAAGAAGGCCAAAGTCAGCCAAACTTGTGAGCAGACACCTCTATACTGTGATTTGTCAATATTCACACTGATGGTGACAAAAAGAAACCAGGTTTTGGAATAGCATAGACATTATTTACCTAGTAAGCAATGATCAAAGTCCTGGTCTGGAGTAAATGATACAAGAAAGAGCAATGAAGTCCCTGAAACACCACTGCTGATATTTCTGTCTGACTTTAAAACACTATAAATGATTTCTTCCATACAAACATAAGCTATGCACTGATGTTTCTCAGAATTCTCTACCTCTAGTGTCAGTTTACTAGTTTTTTAAAAATATATGATTCCTATGTCAGAACCAAGGTGAAAGGGGAGTAAAGAACAAGAAACCCTCTATCCCAGTCCCTGGAACATAAAGCATTCTAGAAGCCAGTGGGTGTAAGCACATTCAAGTCATGTGGTTTGAGATTATGGGTCCATGGCAGTTGTTTTTTCTCTTGTATCACTGGGACATCCATCTTGGGTGGTTTGAAGGTTGCTGGATCTTCAGCCATTCGGGTAGCCTGGGAATGGATCCACCATTTTGTTTTCAAGCATCTGTTTCTGTCTTTATTTGTACTGAGGATTGAACCTAAAGCCTAGCATATACTAGGCAGTTACTCTGCCACTAAGCCACACCTCCAGATAAAACATCTCTAAACTATTTTATTATTTTTTTAAGAGAGAGAGGGACTGTGAGAAAGAGAGAGAGAAAGAATCAATTTTATTTAGTTTTTCACATGGCTTTCATTGCTCCAACATTTTGCTGTGTACGTGGTGCTGGGGTTTGAACTTACGTACTTGTGCATGCAAGGCAAGCGCCATAACTGCTGAGTCACCACTCCAGCCCCTTATTATTTTTTTTAAACTCCTTTAAATAATTGCTGTCTATAGATACAGGCAAAAAAAATTAGTTATTTGGCAGAAAATTGCTGTCAGGTAAATTTAGTTTGAAGCAAATACAAATCTGAAAATTATCACTTTCCAATTACTGGTCTACAGAGGGAATTAGGTTTCTAAAGTAGATTTTTTTGAAAGAAGAAAATAAGGATTTTTTTTAAAGCTTTTATTCATGCATCATAGTTTACGTAATGGTTGAGTTCATTTTGACATAATTATATATGTGTGAAAATTAATTTGCTCCATTTTAGACTAAATCCCAGTGCTCCCTCTTTTCTCTCCCCCTCCTCCTTCCCTCTGTTCCTTACCTCTACTCTACTGGTCTTCCATTTATTCATTCATTCATTCATTCATTCATTATGCTTTATAGATAATACATACAAGTGGAATTCACTGTGGTGTATTTATACAAGTACATAGCATACTTTTGTCAAATTCATTCTGCATTTCCTCCCCTTTCTGGTCCCTTCTCCCTCCACTCAGTCTCCTTCTACTCCACTGGTCTTCCCTCCAACCTTATGGTATTCTGTGTCCCCCTCACACACACACTCTTTTTCCCTTACTTTGCTCTAGCTTCTTCATATGAGAGAATACATTCTACCCTTGATTTTTTTTTTTTTTTTGAGAAAGAGAGAAACAACTTTATTTAGTTTTTCACTTGGCCTTAGTTGCTCCAACACTTAGTTGTGTACGTGGTGCTGGGGTTTGAACCCGGCTCCTCTTGCTTGCCAGGCAAGCGCCAAAACCACTGAGCCACTGCTCCAGCCCCTACCCTTGATTTTCTGAGTCTGGTGTATTTCACTTGGCATGATGTTCTCCAGTTCCATCCATTTACTGGCAAATGCTGTAATTTCATTCTTCTTTATGGCTGAATAAAACTCTATTTTGTATATATATCACATTTTCTTAATCCATTCATCTCTGTCTCTCTCTCTTTTTTTTTTTAAGAGAGGGAGAGAGTGAGAGAGAAAGAGAATCCATTTTATTTATTTTTTTCATCTGGCTTTTGTTTCTCTGACACTTCATTGTGTAGGTGGTGGTAGGGTTCATACCTGGGTCCTTGTGCATGCCCAGCAAGCACAGTAACTGCTGAGCTACCACTCCAGCCCCTCTATTCATCTCTTCATAGACACGTGGGCTAGTTCCATGACTTGGCTATTGTTAATTGCACATCTATAAACATTAATGTGGCCACACCACTACAGTAGCTGCTTTTAGCTCTTTTGGATAAATACCAAGGAGTGGGATAACTGGTTCCATTCCTAATTTGAGAAATCCTCATACTGCTTTCCAGACTAATTGTACTAATTTGCAGTCCTGCCAATAATGTGTAAGTGCACCATTTTCCTCACCACCTCACCAGCATTTATTATTATTTGTATTTTTGATAATTGCCATTCTGACTGGAGTGAGATGGAATATTAATGTAGTTTTTGATTTGCATTTCCTTGATTGCTGGGGATGTTGAACATTTTTTCATATATTTTTTGATCATTTTTATTTCTTTTGAGAAGTGTCTGTTTAGTTCTTTCTCCCATTAATTAAGTCATTTGTTTTGTTTTATCATGTTAAGCTTTCTTTTGCTATACAGAAGCTTAAATTTAAACATTTTAGGCACAATTCTTAAGTTTTAATTCTTAGGTTTTGTGGGTTTAAAATGATTGTTTTAACATTTGTAACACTTGTTGCTGTTTATAATTACAGTGTACTGGGCTGGAGTGGTGGCTCAGCAGTTTTGGTGCTTGCCTGGCAAGCACGAGGACCCAGGTTCAAACCCCAGCACCACGTACACAACTAAGTGTTGGAGCAACTAAAGCCATGTGAAAAACTAAATAAAGTTGTTTCTCTCTTTCTATGTCTCTCTCACTGTCCCTCTCTCTTTAAAAAAATAATAATAATTATAGTGTGCTTTATTAATAATTATTGATGTTTCTTTGATTTGTCAAATATTTGGAACCAAAAAGTGAGACTCTTTTGAGTAACAGCTTAATGTAGTGGTAATATTTTCTAGCTTCACAACTTCCTAGCTGTGTGACCTCAGGCAATTTTTGTAATTTTCTTGTGCCTCATTTGTGCCATCTCTCAGATTCAAACAGCCCCTGCCTCATAGGAGTGTTATTAGAGCTACACTTGATCTCAGCCAAAAGTGATTAAATGAGAAGTAAATGTGTAACTTTGTGTAAAGAGCTTAGAGAGAAGTACATAACCCATCCTCAGAGTTCACTAAATGTTGGTTATCATCTGAATCAATTTATATATTTATGTCTTAAATATTAGTACTCTTCGGTAGATGAAATGTAGTTGTCCTTTTGTATCTTATGATTCCCTTTGAGAAGAAAATTGTTTTAACAAAAAATGCAAAACCATATATGTTCTACAGTGTTTTCATAGTAGCCATCACCTTAAGAAGGTGGTTGTTGAATGCTTTGCTGCTATGAACTCAAGTCAAATTTTTGAAACCTCATTAAAAATTAATTGCTGGGGGCTGGAGCAGTTGCTCAGTGGTTAGAGCACTTGTCTGGCATGCCTGAGAACCCTGTTTAAACCCCAGCACCACATACACAACTGTTAGGGAAACAGAGGCCAGATGAAAAAATAAATAAAATTAATTCTCTCTCTCTCTCTTTAATTCCAATGACTCAGAAGCCTGAGGCAAGAGAATCACAAGTTCAGGGCCAGCTTGGGCAACTTAGTGAGACCCTGTCACCAAATAAAAAGGGCTGGGAATGTGGCTTGGTGCTAGAGTTCCCTGGTTTCAATCTGCAGTAACATAAATAATTAAATAAATCAAGCAAGTAAGTAAGCTAGAGATGTAGCTCAGTGGAAAGCATCCCTGGTTCAGTTCCCAGTGGTAGGGAGCAGGACATATTACGTAAGGCTACTCTGCTCCTTCCAGTTCCTGCTATTTACTTTTGTCTGCTTCATTTTTATTTTGGGGTGGAGGAAAGAGGTGTTGCTTGGATTTTACTCCATTCACTTAATGAACAACAGCACAGCATGCTGGTTAAGAACTTGGACTCTGAACCTCTGGCATAGTAGTGTGCACCTATAGTGCTGAGGCAAAGAATCACTTGAGCACGGGAGTTTAGGACAGCCTGGTAGACCCTGTCTCAAAAGAGAGAAAGAGAGAGAGAGAGAGAGTGACCGTGGGCTCTGCATTCAGCCTACAGTGGTTGACAATATCTCAGATTCCAATTCATATCTCCAACTTCTAGAAACATGGCTCCCATTAGCAGCAATATATTTATTTACTTGTGCAACCCTAGTACACACAGGTCATTCTTGAATTGCTAAGCTGTACCACTATGAGAAACAATATTAAATAAAGCATAGTGTTTGTGTTGGCCTTTCAGTACCCAGTCAAATACCATTTTCCAAAGCTTAGATTAGTTCCTTTTTTCTCTCTCCATTCTCTTCAGTGTGATTATATTATTTATTTGTAATACAGTCAGATTCTTTTTGTTTATATTCCATTTAGGGCTACCTCCATGTCCTGGTTGGTTAATTTTGTTTTGTTTTTCCTCAATTTATGTACAATAAAGTTCACTCTTCGTTAGTGTGTAGTTCTGTGGGACTTCACAAATACAAAATCATGAAACAGAACAGTTCCATTTGCCCCCAAAATTCCCTGTGCATCTCCTTTTTACTCAATCCCTCTCCCAGTTCCTTACCCCTGGCAGTCACTAATAGATTTCTAAGCTCATGGTCAAGAACTGGAAGCAGTAACATCTCAGTTAACAATTAGCATGCAGACTACCCATGTATTGGTTTATAAATACCGTTTTCTAGCTGTGTGTTGTGGTTTACACCTATAATCCCAGCAGCTCGCAAAGCTGAGGCAAGAGGATCACAAGTACAAGTCTAACCTGGACAACTTAGTGAGAGCCTGTCTCAAAATACAAAATAAAAAAAAAGAGAGAGATAAAAGTCTGTGGTACAGCATCCCTGGATTCTGTCCCAGTACTGCAAAAATAAATAATTCTCTAATGAAAGAGAATTAAGGGCTTCCTAGGGGATGGATGATTCCATAGCCAAGGAGGCTGGGAAGCATAGAAAGTCTCAGGTATATTGTGATGCCACAAAATAAGGAAGTGCTCAGAAAATGATAGCGCCCTTTTTACAGAAGTTGAAAGTTTTAACGCTTTGTTGCTTTCAGTCACCTGTGTCCTCCACTAGGGAATGTCGTTGGGCTGAGGAGTAGCCACTGCTCTTTCAGACAGTCATGTTGGAAGTATCCCATTAGGTTGTCCAGGACCCAACTATTGCCATCAGACCTGTAAGAATTAGGGAATTAGGGTCTAAGAGGGTATTACTTGTTACCAGATTTCTCTTTTAATGACCATGTTTAATAGTATTGATTCCTTTAAAGTAGTCTATTGCTGAGCTGGAGCGGTGGCTCAGCGGTTATGGTGCTTGCCTGGTATGCATGAGGATGCGGGTTCAAACCCCAGCACCATATACCCAACAAAGTGTCAGAGCAACAAAAGCCACATTAAAAACTAAATAAAATTGATTCTCTCTCTCTCTTTAAAAAAAAAAAAAGAAAGAAAGAAAGAAAAATAGTCTATTGCCAGGCATGGTGGCATATGCCTGCAATCCCAGCAGCTTAGGAGGCTGAAGCAGGAGGATGACAGGTTCAAAGCCAGCCTCAGCAACTTAGACCCTGACAACTTAGTGAGACCCTGTCTCAAAGTGAAAAATAAAAAGGGCTGGGGAAGTGACTCAGTAGTTAAGCACTCTTAGGTTCAATCCCTGGTACCAAAAAGAAAAGAAGAGCCTGTTAAAGATTCTGAAAAAAAATTCTTAGAGGTAAGATGGTTTTGGTTAAATCTCACAGAAATTGTAACACAACTTTCTTTGTGTGTATGAGAGGGAGAGTACTGAGGATTGAACCCACAAATATTCTACATCCCCAGCCCTTTTTATTTTTTTACTTTGGAGACAAGGTCTCACTAAGTTGCCTTCACTGGCCTCAAACTTACCATCCTCCTGCCTCATCCTACTGAGTTGCTGGGATTATAGGAAAGCACCACCACTCCAAGCTGCAACTTTCATCTCCTCATTCTGACTTTTTTTTTCTTTTAAGAAAGAGAGAGGGAGGGGGCTGAAGCAGTGGCTCAACCGTTACAGCACTTGCCCCCAGCATTCGAGAGGACACAAGTTCAGACCCAGCGCCACATACACAACAAAGTCTTGGACCAACAAAAGTCACATGAAAAACTAAATAAAAAAACTGTTTCTCTGTTTCTCTCTCTCTCTCTCTCTCTCTCTCTTTCTTTCTTTCTTTCTTTCTTTTACTGTCCCTCTCTTTTTCTTACTGTCCCTCTCTTTAAAAAAAAAGAGAGAGAGAGAGAGAGAGAATCAATTTTATTTAGTTTTTCATGTGGCTTTTGTTGCTCCGACACTTCATTGTGTACGTGGTGCTGGGGTTTGAACCTGGGCTCTCACCCATGCCATGAAAGCACAATACCACTGAGCCACCACCGCTCCAGCTCCTAACTTTTTTTTAAGCCACTGGTGTATCTGTGTAACATGGTACAATGCTCTGCATCTTATTGATCGAGAGTGTTGGTTCATGGGGCTGGAACAGTGGCTTAGGATTACAGCACTTGCCTGGCATGCGTGAGTACGTGAGTTCAAACCCCAGCACCACATACATAGTGAAGTCTCCACCGCAATGAAAGTCACATGAAAAACTAAATAAAATTGGTTCTCTCTCTCTTTAAAAAAAGAAAAAAAAAGTGTTGGTTCATACATTAGCACTGAGGATTGAAATCCTAAATCTTCACATTCAGGGTGAGGAGAAGAAAAAGGGAGACAGTGAGGAAAAAAGAAGGAACGTGTGTGTTACAGAGAGGATTTTTTCCTGTTCCAAATGCTTAGAATCAGCAGAGAGAAGGGTTTGTTGAAATATTTATTACAACCCGAATGAGTCATTCTGGACATTAAAAAAAAAATGAAATGAGAAACAATGGATTATAGTAATGAAAGCTTTTTAATGACTCAACTCACTGTAGTGCTTTTTTATAATTTACCCTCTGTCTTAGTAAGGTTTGTCCTTCTTTGATCCTCCTTTTCCCTTTAGGAAGGAAATGATTTAGGAAGTTAACCTCAGTTCTGCTAAATATAGCACTAACTTTTTCATGGAATACTAATTTATACATAAATGTAACTTTTTTTTTTTTAAATAGAGAGAGAGAGTGTTGTTTTTCCATCTGGTTTCTGTTTTTCCTGCACTTAGTTGTATATGTGGTGCTGGGGATCAAACCCCAGTCCTCACACATAACAAGCAGGTACTCTACCACAGAGCCACCTTTCTAGCCCCGTAGATATAACTTTTTTTTTTTAGGGCTGAGGACCGAACTCAGGGCCTTGCGCATGCTAGGCAAGCGCTCTGCCACTGAGCTAAATCCCCAACCCCTAGATATAACTTTTAATTATTTAACCACACAACTTTTTTGTGTGTGGCCACGTAATTTTCCAAGTCTTTTCAGTTTTTAAGATTATCAGCACAGGAGCTGGAGCAGTAGCTCAGCAGTTATGGTGTTTGCCTGGTACGCACAAGGACCTGGGTTCAAACCCCAGCACCATGTTACAATAAAGTGTCAGAACAACGAAAGCCATATGAAAACTAAATTAAATTGATTCTCTCTCTC
>PVKS010010626.1:0-10530 GCA_004027875.1 Aplodontia rufa | reverse complement strand
ATCATTATGTGGATTAAAGTTGTGGCGTGTATTTAAACTGCAGAACAATTATATTATTTTTAATAATGATGGACTGTTCAGATTATTTTATTAATTTACTTTCTTTAGGGTCAGGAATAATCAAGTACCTGTTTGTAGGTAACTCTGAGGATGAAATGAGTACATAATAAAGTCTGAAAGAATAGATGAATGTTAAATGCTTTATCTTAAGATGTTGTTGCCTATGTGCTTGTCTTGTAATGCCAGTTCTGATGTGGCGCTAAGTTCATGATTCAGATGGAACCTTTGAAGGCTTAATTAGCCTTCAAATTATACATTACGCATTGTTTCCTCTAAGTTGAAACAGCTTTTCAGTGTCCAGAACGTTAATTTTTTTAGTTCTTTTCTAGCACAAGGTTCTCTTTAGGATCTGTGTCTTTACTGTTGCTGCTGTTGTTTAGGCATATTCAAAACATGAGTGAGATCAAGACTGATGTCGGACGAGCTCGGGCATGGATAAGATTGTCTCTAGAGAAGAAGCTTTTATCCCAGCATCTCAAGCAGTTGCTGTCCAACCAACCACTCACCAAGTAAGATATGCCTATTAGACATTTCTGTTTCTGTATGCTTGCAAAGCTTATAAACTGGCATCTTCAACTTGAATTGCTGATTTGTTTGCACATGCATTACTGTTGCCTAACAGACATGTACTTCAGAAATTCTGTCTTGACATAATACTTGATCATTGCTGGGAGGTCACATCATATTTCAAAGCCAAAACCCAGATTGTTATTCTAATCAGTAAAAAGATAACTGGTCCATACAAGTTTGACAGTAGCATCCAAAAAATAGGTCAAACTTACATAAACCTTAGATTACAAAACTCAAAACAAAATCTGGAGTAGCAGGAAAAAAAAAAAGAATAGAGAGAGGGACCACCATAAAGGGCTTCTGACAGTCTTGACAGTATTATGTTCAATAATTTAGAGCCAGGAAGCCAGTTAAGTGCTTGACAGTTAATTGTTAATTGATTTGTTAGCTTCTGTTATCAATAAATTCTGAAGCTGGGCATGGTGGTGCACGCCTGTAATCCCAGCAACTCAGGAGGCTGAGGCAGGAGGATCCCAAGTTCAAAGCCAGCCTCAGCAATTTGGCGAGACCCTGTATCAAAATAAAATATAAAAAGGGCTGGGGATATAACTCAGAGGTTAAGCACCTCTGGGTTCAATCCTCGGTTAAAAAAAAAAAGAAAAATCCTGAACACCTTTCTGGATGTATATATTAGATATTTGAAGGCTGAGGACTTTGAGTTATCAAGAGCAGAAATATGCAAAGAATCCAACCAAGGCCTCAAATATGACAATCGGTTGTAATCCCATCATGATAGCCCATTGCTTTTCGAAGTTCTACATTTATACATATTACTCTTGGATTACTTATCCCATGAGCATCTTAGGATGAATCTTAATGTCCAGAGAGTAGTTTTGATAATATGGTGTGACTTATCAACTTATGAACCAGACCTTTATTTTTTAACATTTTTCCCATTACAAAAGTCATTCATGCCCATTATGGCCAAAGTGCAAAGAAGAGCCAGGAACAGTGGCATACACCTATAATCCCAACAACTCAGGAGGCTGAGGCAGAAGATCTCAAGTTCCAGGGCAGCCTCAGCAATTTAGGAAGACCCTCAGAAACTTAACGAGACGATGTCTCAAAATAAAAAAGACTGGGAGGGGCTGGAGTGGCTCCATGGTTACAGCACTTGCCTGGCATGCCTGAGTATACGGGTTCAAACCCCAGCACCCATGTACACAACTAAGTGTAAGAGCAAGGAAAGCCATGTGAAAAACTCAATAAAAATTGATTCTGTCTCTCTCTCTCTCTCTCTCTCTCTCACTCTCTCTCTTTAAGAAAAATAAAAAAGACTGGGGAGGTAGCTCACTGGTAAAGTGCCCCTGGATTCAATCCCCAGTACCAAAAGAAAAAAAAATACAAAAAAGAACATGATAATTTATAATCCTACTGCATAAAGAACAATATTTCTGTACTTTTATCTATTTGTCTCTTCATAGTTTAGATTATACTGTATTGGGGCTGGAGCAGTGGCTCCCCAGTTGCAGTGCTTACCTGGCATGTGCAAGGATACAAGTTTGAACCCCAGCACCACATACACAACAAAGTGTCGGAGTAATGAAAGTCACATCAAAAACTAAATAAAATTGGTTTTCTTTTTCTCTTTCTCTCACTGTCCTTTTCTTTCTTTAAAAAAAAAAAAGATTTTATTTACAATTCTGTGCCATCCTTTTTTTTAGCTTAACTCATGGTATTACAAAAATTTCACTATATATAAGAGCTTAAATTCTGAAGTCTGAATTCCTGTATCCAAATACTGCCTTTACTCCTATAATGTTTAAAAGGCCTTGGACAAGATACTTAGCTTCTCTGTGCCTCTATTCTTCCATTTATAAAATGAGGTTGCTAATAGACTTTTAAGATTGTGATAAGAATTAAATATGTTAATACCTATAAAACACTTCAAATTTATTTCTTGGCAGTGCTGGGGATTGAACACAGGACTTTGCTCCACCTGGTCAGATACACTCCATTCTAAAACTTTTTTACTTTACAAATAAAATTTTGTAACATTTGTAAGTAAATCTTTGTCCGTGTTCCATATTGTATACGTAGGACTGAGCTGCAAAAGTAAAATCAATGAGTTACAGATGTGACTAGTTTAGAGTCACACCAGCTTCAGGAGAGACATTGACCCCTCCTTAGCACTTATCACCTTTTTTTTTTTTTTTAAGAGAGAAGGACAGGGGGAGAGAGAGAGAGAATGAATAAATATCAGTTTTAGTTTTTCACGTGGCTTTCTTTGCTCTGAGACTTCGTTGCATACATGGTGCTGGGGTTTGAACTCACGTACTTGTGCATGCCAGGCAAGCGCTGTAAGTGGAGCCACCACTCCAGCCCCCTTGTTATCACTTTTAAATCTTTGTCCTTTTATTTTTTGTTCTCGATCCTCCTTCCTCATCCTCTCAACTTGATGGGATTACAGGTTTTTTGTTTTGCACTGAAGATTCAACCCACAGACACTTTAACCACATTCCCAGCCCTTCCCCCACCTTTTTTTTTTTTGAGACAGAGTCCAGGGTCTTGCTAAATTGTTTAGGGTCTAAGTTGCTGAAGCTGGCCTCAATCTTGAAATTTCTTGCTTCAGCCTCCTGAGTTGTGCACCACCGGACCCAGCTCATCATGTCTAACTTCTCTTCACTTAATAGATAAAATTAATTCCTGACAGAGCCAGGCATGGTGACTCATACCTGTAATCCCAGCAATTAGAGAGTGAGCTAGGAGGATTACAAATCCAAGGCCAGCCTCAGCTATTTAGTGAAACTCTACGCAACTTAGACCCTGTCTTAAAATAAAAAAATTAAAAAGGATTAGGGATGCAGCTCAGTGCTAAAGCACCTCTGAGTTCAATCCTCAGTATAATTTTTTTTAAAAATCATAGTTTTTCCCCCTTTGTAATTAAGTTAAAAATCTTTTGTTAACTGTTTATGTGTCCATTTTTGTGAATTGTTTGCTCTATCAACATAAAGGTTTCTTCCCGTTATTTAGTGGAAATGTTTGTTTTTAAACATAATGAAAAATACACTGTTGTTTTGTGCTTATCTTATCCTTTTTAGGAAGCTTTATAAGCGCTATGCTTTTCTACGTTGTGAAGAAGAAAGAGAGCAGTTTCTTTACCATCTTCTTTCCCTCAATGCAGTGGACTATTTCTGCTTCACTAGTGTGTTCACCACTATCAGTAAGTTTGGAGACTTAATTGACTGTTAAGTGAAGACTCCATTAGGTGGCTAATAGAATAAAAGTGTTCATATCTGCAGTAGTCAGATACATCATACTACAATGAAGTGGACAGTATGATGAACCCCCAGATCTCCAACGAGGAATACAGGATATATGCTATCTGCCAGAGACAACTTTCAGCTGCCAGCCAGCATCCTATCATTGATCAAAGGCCTATCCCAGTCCTCATAATGCATGTCAGCTCAGGACATCATTGAGACTGCATCACAGCTAATATCTCTCAGTCAGTCCTGCTTTCCTCCTCACATGTTGATTTCAGGAGCAGCATCGGGTTTGCTAATTTCTAACTTAATCATATTTCCAAAACACCCAATCTGATGATAACTGTTACCTACAATGGGTGTGAAAAGAAATATTTTAGTAAATAAATATTCCAATATCTTATTCAAAATACATAAATTCAAAGAATCAGTATTTGATGATAATCTATAACATTATTTACTTTTGAGAAACACTTCAGAATCTTTCTGGATATTGTAGGCCCAGCAATACTGTTTGGCATTTTTCCCCCTCATACTGGGGATTAAACCCAGGGCTTCACACGTGCTAGGCAAATGCTCTATGATTGAGCTACATCCCCAGCCCTTTTTATTTTTTATTTTGAAACAGGGTCTCACTAAGTAGCTTAGGGTCTCACCAAGTTGCTGAGGCTGGCTTTGAACTTAAAATCCTCCTGCCTCAGCCTCCCAGACTGCTGGGATTATAGCTGTGTGCCATTGCACCCAGCCTCGGTGTATTTTTGATGGTTGAACTATGGCATTTATTCTATCCACCATTATTAATTCTTCTTTGCAGTGGGTTCCCCTCCCTATTTTGGAGAGTTTTTATCAGTTAGGAATTGTGTCCAGTGGCACGTACCAGAAACTTTGAAAAGCAGTGGTTTAAACAATTCAGTGTTACTTTTCTTACCTAAGAAGTAGTCCAGAGGTAGGCAATCTGCGGTGCTATCACACACCTAGCCTTATGTGTCTTTCCTCCTGGGCATTATCAGAGTGTGCTAATCACCTCATGGTCAGAAGATAGCTGTTCTCTGTTCACATATCTGCAGGAAAGAAGGAGGGAATACCCAAGAGAAAGGGGCAGGATCTGTGCAAGAAAAATGCAATTTTCCCAATAAACATCACTAACAGCTGGCCAGAATTATGAAGGTTTTACTTTTCCAGTCTCTGGATGAAACAGATAAGGGGAAAAAAATAGAAATGAGTATTAGTAGGGCCAGTCTATACTTAATCTCTCAAGCTATTGCTAATTTATTAGGTTTCTTCATGTATAAGATTCCAGGATGTTTATATACAGTTTTAAAAGAGAAGAAAGACAGGGCTGGAGCAGTGCCTCAGCAGTAGAGTGCTTGCCTGGCATGCATGAGGACCCAGGTTCAAACACCAACACCACATATAGAACTGAGTGCCAGAAAAACAAAAATCAGATGACAAAATACATAAAAAGTGGCAGTGTTGTGTTCTTTTTTTTTTTTTTTTTTTTTAAGAGAGAAACAACTTTATTTCGTTTTTCACATGGCCTTAGTTGCTCAACACTTAGTTGTGTACGTGGTGCTGGGGTTTGAACCCGGGTCCTTGTGCTTGCCAGGCAAGCGCTGAAACCGCTGAGCCACCGCTCCAGCCCATCTTTTTTCTCTCTCTTTAAAAAAAAAAAAAAAAACAGCTAGCAAAATCATTTAAGATTCCTAAGATCTTCCTTTTATCTGTAGGTTTCTCTTCATCTTTCAGTTTGAGGAATTGAGATACTTCTTGAAAGAACTATTTGAGTTTAATAATATTGCTTTTTTATACTTAACACTGTTAAATCACTTTTGTGCATTTGTGGACCACTTTTTCTGCCACTATTCTAATCCTCCCAATGCAAGAAATGAGAGAAACTTCTGGCACCAAAAATAAAGTTTTATGCTAACGTCTTCTGCTTTCAGTTTCAAAAATTATTTGATTCAGATGATTAATAAACCATGAAAGTATGACCTTTCCTCTGATATTTTCCTTTTCAACCAAAATAAAAGGACAGAAGGGGCACTTACTCGTATCCAACATCAGGCAAGTCATTTATGTAAAATTAGGGAAATGAACCATTTATCTTGTTTTCCTCATCTAAGGGTTTGCTGAACTGTGAGCTTATTGTGATGCTGTCTGGACACCTTACCCACTAAGTGTTTTTCATCGTATGTATAAATATTTCAAGGTCAGCTTCTGACAACTCCCTCTTGTAACCAATTGGGCAGAAATCCCAAGGATACCACCACCAACAACAACAACAATATATATTTAAAATACATATATAGCCAGGTGTGGTGGCACACCTGTAATCCCAGCAATTCTAGAGGCTGAAGCAGGAAGATCACAAGTTCAAGCCAGCCTCAGCAACTTAGCAAGACTCTGTCTCTGTCTCAAAAAAATAAAAAAGGACAGGGGGATGTGGCTCAGTGGTTGAGCACCCCTGAGTCAAACTCTCAATACCAAAAACAAAATTAGATTTTAAAAAGTAAAATAAAATAAAGATATATATATAGGTCTAATGACAAAAATATGCTAATGTGTATGAGCCATTCCCATTTTTTTTTAAGAGAGGGACAGTGAGAAAGAATCTGCTTTATTTAATTTTTCATGTGACTTTTGTTGCTGTGTATGCGGTGCTAAAGTATGAATCCGTGTCCTTGCACATGCTAGAAAAGTGCTGTAGCTGCCAAGCCATGGCTCTAGCTCCCCTTCCCCATTTTTTTTTTAAGAGAAGGGAGCATGTGTATAATGTTCAACTTTCTTGTGCCTTCCACCTTTGAGCCAAGGTCCGTGATAGGAGGGTGACATCTAGTGGTTGACCTTTGGAGGTGCCTTCAGAAGGAAAAGGCTTTATCTGTTTCCACACGTTGACGCTTTCCCAGGGTTCCCTTGCATAGGAGTCACCTTAATAGCTTTCCAAGTTGCAACTTATATTATTATTGACTGTGTGTTGTGCTGTAAACTTGGGAAAGTTCTGAAGTGCTGTTTTAAAGCATTCTCCAAGAAAATCACCAACAGTGAAATACTAACCTAGAAGTCATCTACTCCTTTTTTCATATGAAACCATATCAGTAGCCATGTTCATTGGTACTCAATTTTGTTACAGAATTAATTTTTAATTACATTAAGCAATGGGTCTTCAGGTATTCTCTTGCTAATGCTTGATGTTGTTTATAAAATTAATGATTATAGATAAATAAGCCACTTGTCCTTGGCAATGTATATGTCATGGAAACCACCAGCAAAAGTATAGGCACTCTGTGGTCTACAACCTGGACCTCCTCATTCTGGACTGGAAGAAATTATGATCTCATCTTTTTGTGTAAGAACGTATTAAAAGATTATAACAGCAAAATATCCATGAAAACTAGCAGTTCTTTTTTTAAGAGAGAGAAAAAGACAGAATCAGTTTTATTTTTTTTTTCATCTGACCTTTGTTTTTCCAACACTTAGTTGTGTATGTGGTGCTTGGGTTGGAACCCAGGTCCTTGTTCATGCCAGGCAAGTACTCCAACCACTGAGCCACCTCTGCAGCCCTTAGCAGTTCTTAAAATATATTTGTTTTGTTTAAAAGAGAATCTTTATTGTAATTTTTCTTTAATTTTCACCTTTTTTTTCCCAGTGATTCCATACAGGTCAGTGATCATCCCAATCAAAAAGCTGAGCAATGCAATCATCACTTCAAACCCCTGGATCTGTGTATCAGGAGAGCTAGGAGACACAGGAGTAATGCAGATTCCCAAAAACCTCCTTGAGATGACTTTTGAGGTAAGGTCCACAATACCTTTCTTAGCAGAAAGTGTCATATTTAGTTCTACAGGAGTCTGGTTTTGCTTTTTCATTTTTCTGTGAATCTGAAATAAAGGAATGTGTGAACATACAGGATCGTTGATGCATTTTGTTGTCTAAAGTGTCTTACACTAATCTGTTCTGTATTTTCATTTTTGCTTTCATTATCAAGCTCTGTTTTTCTGCTATTCCATGATTGCTAGTGCCTAACAGAACCTGGCAAGCAGAGAACACTGAAATAAATGCTTTCCGCACAGTTGTTCCCCTCCCTGCCCCTACTTAACCATGCTTTGGCAAAAGAACCAGAGAGCTGACATCTCTGCTTATGGCTTTTCAGCCACATAGTGACATGTATTTTCTAAAAATGCTATATAATAGTCAGCTTTCAGGTTTCACCTGATGAAGTATTTCACATATGATGATTGATCTTCACATACAAAAAGAAGATAGAGGACTGGAGTGGTGGCTCCGCAGTTACAGCACTTGCCTGGCATGCACAAGGACATGGATTTGGAACCCCAGCACTATATACACCAACTAAGTGTTGGAGCAACAAAAGCCACATGGAAAAACTAAATAATATTTGATTCTCTCTTTCTCTCTCTCTCTCACTATCCCTCTCTAAGGAAAAAAAAAAAAAAAGATACCTGTTCGTATTTTTTGGAGGGAAGAGGTACTACCCGAAGGTCCTGTTCTCATGTCCCTGGATGTCTGGGAATAGCAGCATCCACTTAGAATCACAGTACTCTCCCAAGATTCTATTTTGGCCTTACATAATGATAATGGACACAGAAATATGTATATAAAAGATTAAAACCTTTCACTTTTCTTCTTCTACCAATTATGGAACATAAGCTACATGATAAGTCCTATCTTACTGTTTCCAAACATTCTTACATATCAATCCACTTTTTTCCATCTTTGCTGCCTGAGTCAATCAAGGTGCCATCCTTCCTCAGCTGGGTCACTGTGAGCCCTTCTCACTGGGATACAAAGAAATTTAAAAAAAAAATACAAAGTCAAATATTTTTAAAGCTCATACTTCTGCAGCTGGAGTGGTAGCTTAGAAGTCACGGCACTTGCCTGGCATGCACAAGGACCTGGGTTCGAACCCCAGCACCTCGTACACAACAAAGTGTCAGAGCAACGAATGTCACATGAAAAAACTAAATAAAATTGATTCTCTGTCTCTCTCACTCTCACTCACTGTCCCTGTTCCTCTAAAAAAATTAATAAATAAAAATAAAAGTCAGAATTTATCCCAGGAGCAATGGAACATACCTGTAATCCCAAAAATCTGGGTGGCAGAGGCATAAGGGTCACAATTTCAGGGTAAGCCTCAGCAATTTAGTGAGACCTGTCTCAGAAAATCTTAAGGGAGCGGTGGTTCAGCAGTTACAGCCCTTGTCTGGAGTGTATGAGGATGCGGGTTCAAAACCCCAGCACCACGTACACAATGAAGTATTGGAGCAATGGAAAGCCACATGAAAAACTAAATAAAATTGATATTGATTCTTTCTCTCTCTCTCTCTCTCACTGTCCCTCTCTCTCTTTAAAAAAAAAAAAAAAAAGAGTAGTGATAAAAAAGAGACACCAGGGAAGGAAACACAGAAGGATAGATATAGATCAACTCGGTCTTATGTGGCAACATTGCACAGCATATGGGAAAAAAAGCCTACTGTATCTCTATAGTAAAAAAGAAAATTTATAGTATGTGCATCTGTCTGTATAGATGATAGATAGATAATGATTTGGTACTATGGCAGTTTCAGGTACACATTGAGAGTCCTAGAATGTATTCCTTGTATATGGGAGGACTGCTGTATGCCTTTTTTACAAATAGCTTCAAAAAATTACAGTAGATAAGGTTTGAGGTCAATTATGTCTTAGTTTTGGTTTTGTTTTGTTTGTTTTGTTTCATTTGTGGTGTTGGAAGTCAAACCCAGGGCCTTGCACATGCTAGGCTAGTATACTACCACTAAGCTACATCCTCAGCTTCTTAGTAAAAACAGGAAAATAGGGGCTGGAGCAGTTGCACAGTGGTTGGAGTGCTTGTCTGGGGCCCAGGTTTGAACCCCAGCACCACATACACAACTAAGTGTTGGAGAAACAAAAACCAGATGAAAAAAATAAGTAAAATTGACTCTTTCTCTCACTCTCTCCCTCTTAAAAAAAAAAAAAATAAATAAATAAATAATAGGAAAACAGCTAGGCATGGTGTTATACACCTGTAATCCCAGCTACTCGAGAAGCTGAGGCTGGAGGATTTAAAATTTAAGGCCAGCCTATGCAAGAGACAGCAAGACCCTGTCTCAAATAATAAAAAGAGTTGGGGATATAGCTCAGTAGTACAATGCCCCTGGGTTCTATCCACATTACTAAATAAATAAATATATAGCATATTGTTAGTCATGGTGGCATACTCCTGTGATCCCAGCTATTTGGGAGGCCAAAGTAGGAAGATTGTGAGTTTAAGGCCAACCTAAGCAAAATAGTGAGAACCTTTCCCCAAAAAATAAAGAAAAATATCAATGTCAGAGATTTTTTTAATTCATTTTTTATTCATTACAGATAGTCTTACATTTAGGAGGGAATTGTTACCATATAATCAAGAACAAATGTACAATGACAGAGCAAGCCAAGGCTGATGCCACTCCATGATTTCCTCCCTTGGGTTCCCCATGATTCCATGTTTCCCCCTACTTAACCCCCATGTTATTTGGACTTCTCATGGAAGTCGAAGGTTCCCCACTGGGTTGATTACCCATACTCCTTCTCTCCAGCCTCCTTGATATCTTTCCTATTCCCTCCCCCTCTCCCTGCCACCCTCCCCCAGTGTCCCAGGCAAGGTTCTCCCTGCTCATGTAAAAAATTCACCCAT